>CM059193.1:2952592-3038873 GCA_030323885.1 Branchipolynoe longqiensis | reverse complement strand
GGTCAGTAAATAAATTGAGCCTTAATACACGGGACATCATTTCCCCATCTAACGATTTGCGTTCCAAGATGACAAGAACCGTTGTAAGTAACAAAAATAGTCGACACCCCAATAATGGAGGCGCATGCACATCAGGCACTGCAATCCTCGTACCGGACTCGGAGAGCGATCAGCTCCCCGGGGCTGTGTCGACAAGGCCCTGCTGTAAAGACCGACAAACAAACAGGTGAGACGAGATTCGAACATCCTCGTCCACAACATCAGATCCATCACGCATCGGGATAACATACAATAGACATACAACGAGCCCCTTGACAGCTATCTGCACAGAAACCGCGACTAAAACTACTAAATTACTTCCGATTCGTGGCCATCGGGAGCTGTAAACAAAATAATTTTGGTCAGTCCCGGTATATATATATGTCACAATATGGTTGTTTCAAACTCATTTGGACATCTATTGGTGTTAGAGAACGTGTTTATACCGTTATAACACAGGCGTAATAAGCTAAATTTGTGCGTGGGTTGTGGGTCAAGCCCAAACCTTACGCGGGGTCGGGACCAGTGTATCGGCCCGCCCATCCCTCTGTTCCGCACACTTCTCCCACCTGTGACTACTACTTCAACAAGTTGGAGAAAATGCTACGAAACTCGGAGAAACGCCTGAAAAAGTTTGTGGGGAGTCTATAGAAGAAACCCAGGAGCATCTCCAACATTACTCTCTATTAGAGTACGAGAGACTTTCCACAGGAGATGGGGCGGAGCCCACATCTCTACCCATAGTCACACGGTGACGCCGGGTGTTGACATAACGCGCTATGATGATCAGGTTTGGGTTCCTTCGAGAATCCCACTCGAGTGTTTCTATCCTTGGTTGTTTTTAACCAGAATAACTCGTCCAAATTGGACCAACGAAAGTCTAAACTTTCCATATTGTGCTGCTTAATGCATCATAATTTAATGTAATCATTTTTATTTTATACTTTACTGTTGCGTATTTGCTTGTATGTATACTAATTTTGCCGGAGCAACCCAACGACACGTTATCCAGTCGTGAGTTGTATATGCTAATTGCTGGTACCGGACGTGCTTACCTCTCCCTAGCCTGAGGCTAGCCTGAGGCTGTTTACCGAGGTAAAATATATATATATCATCATCATCATCATGCTGTCGGTCGCGATGCGACAAAGACTGCTTTCATTACTTGACTGCCGCTCTCCATTTAGCTCTCTGCCATGAGAGTTGTGTCCATGAGTCGGTCTTAATGTCTCTCAGCTTCAGGTTTCTCTTGATGGTATCATTGAACCCTCGAGCAGTGCGGTCCTTGGTAACCCGGGGGATGACCGAGCCAATATGGTGTTTTGTGCGGTTGTACATTTCATGAAAGCTGCCTGCAAAAGTGTTGAAGTGCTGCTGGCTTTTGCAAGTTACCAGCGGCACTCTCTCGGGAACAAATAGAGGTTTCACACCGGCAAGAACATGTCAAGACAGGCGCAAAACTATTTGTCCCTGCAGTGGCTGGTCGGGAGATGTTGGGAGTTCCATACATCAACCGCCCTTAATGCTGCCACAGTGACATGGTTTTCTGTTTAGGGTTTGCTCCCTTAGCCTTCGGTTCTGTCAAGAACATGTACCACAAGGCAGTGGTTTACAACTCTGCAGGGCAGGGACGTCAAACTCCCTGAGGTATTGCTATACCTGCATACATATATATACACACACAATATAAGCGCTGGTCTGGAGGCGGTACTGACCAGACACATCTGGTATCAGGGAGGCCGGGCGCCACTCACAAGTGACGCCCGTGTGGCAGAAGCAGGAACTGGAGCAGTACATAGGTAATAAATCACATATAGAAAGGGAACTAAGATCTGGTAGTGTCCTTGTTTATATTCCCATAATAGATTACAGAGCATATAAATATATATATATATATATTATATATATAATATAAAATTTATATATATATATAATATTATATATATATATATATTCGAATAATATATAGAGCATATATATATATATGTTCTATAATCTATTATATATATGCTCTATAATCCCTATAGTTCCTTATGCTATGCTATGCTATGCTATGCTATGCTATGCAATGCTATGCTCACTATATCCTATCTACTGGTCCTGTGTAGTTACAGGATTGGCCACATCGGTGCCACCTGTGAGTGCCTCTTACCACTTGTATACCAGCTGTGCCTGGTCGTTAGTACCTACAGACCGGCTTAGACCGTGAAATATAATGATGTTCATTTGCTATGACAAATGTCCATGGCTTCCACAGTTCTAAAACATCTACTGTTTCGCTTGGGCGCATAAACCATTCGTTGTTTTCCGGGGAGAGAACAACATATATATGAAAGGCAAACAAACCGGCAGATGGTGTGAGTGATGTCTGTGTAGATTATGTGGACCGATTTAATGGCAAAATACCACCATCAAAGGCCCTGGTCTATGATTGGTCGGTTGGGAACATAAATCTAGGTAATAGAGCAATGTTGGATGTCAGGCCTAATGGCTGCTCTCGGAGGGGGAGGGGGAGGGGTGGCGGGAGGGGGGAGGGCGGGCCTAAGGGAAGGGGTGAAGTGCGGTTTAGGGAGTGGTCAAGTGGGGTTAGGGGGAGTGGGAGAGGGAGGAGGGTGGTTTAGTTGGGGGTAGGGGCAAAGGAGGTTGTGTTAGTGGGGGGAGGAGGGGCGGGAGGTGGGAGGGAGATTGGGGTAGTGGGGGGAAGAGGAGGGGCGGGGAGTAGGATGGAGATTGGGATAGTGGGGGGAAGAGGGGCGGGGAGTGGGAGGGAGATTGGGGTTGTGGGGGCAGGAGGGGCGGGTAGTGAGAGGGAGGCTGGGACTGAGTGAAGGAGGTTTGTGGAAAGGGGAAGGGTGTAAGCGATGCAGTGTGGGGAAGGTGATGGGGGAGAGGTAGAGGGGAGGGAAGAGGGTGGGTGGGAGGGGAGAGGGTGAGTGGGAGGGAAGAAGGTGAGTGGGAGGGAAGAGGGTGAGTGGGAGGTGCCACTGTGGTAGAAGCAGACACTCATCATAATGTAAACAATAGAAAAATGATAAATTGGGCATCGACCAATATCACGCCGACAGTCAGTAATATATATATAATGTTATATACATATTATTATATGTATGTCAAATATGATATATGATATTCTACTCGAGCGAGTAGAGTGTCAAGCCCGGCGCAGGAGGTGGAGCCGGTCATTGCCGGGCGCCCCCTCCCCCCCCCCAACAGGAGGGGAGGCGCTACAGAGCTTATTACAGGCGATAAGGGGCTTATAACTATCCATATATATAGACATTAAAACCTCTCTAAATCGACCGACCTTGGGACCGACCTTAAGTGGTCCATTTAGGGAGATGGTCGGTTTAGGGAGTTAGAATATGGTTACAATGGTATTGTTGGCACCTAAATAAAGGGGGGAGTGGTAGATCTGTGGAGGTGGTCGGTTAGGGAGGTTTTGCTGTGTATATATATATGGGTCCCTCTTCCCACCCCTCTACCTCTCCCCCATCACCTTGCCCACACTGCATCGCTCACACCCGAGTAAGTTTATCACTATCCTTGTATACGCTATACTTGACACTCCACGCCCTCCCACTCCCCGCCCCTCCACCATCACTACCCAAGAAAAATTCCTCCAGTGTGTGTGGCGCGAGGGGGCCCACCCGTACACAGCTCCGAACAGCGGGGTGGGAGCGGGGGGCACTCCCCCAATCCGCCAATGGAGGAAGTCGCAAAGTATATATGTTCCCTTAGCTGTTATACTTGTATAATGCGTTATACATCATATATATATATACACACACAGACAGACACCCCCCACACACACACCGACACACTCACACACAACACACATACACCGACACACACACACACACATCTACCCGAAACCTGCAGATTGCTAGCTCGGGACAATACGAGTCCATACTCCACAATCACCTCCCCCCCCCCCATCACACTCACACACAACACACACACACATCTACCCGAAGCCTGCAGATTGCTAGCTGGGGACAATACGAGTCCATACTCCACAATCACCTCCCCCCCCCCCATCACACTCACACACAACACACACACACATCTACCCGAAGCCTGCAGATTGCTACTGGGGGACAATACGAGTCCATACTCCACAATCACCTCCCCTCCCCCCCAATCACACTCACACACAACACACACACACACCCACATCTACCCGAAGCCTGCAGATTGCTACCTGGGGACAGTACGAGTCCATACTCCACAATCACCTCCCCCCATCACACTCACACACAACACACATACACCCATACACACCACACACACACACATCTACCCGAAGCCTGCAGATTGCTAGCTGGGGACAATACGAGTCCATACTCCACAATCACCTCCCCCCCATCACACTCACATACAACACACACCCACACACATCTACCCGAAGCCTGCAGATTGCTAGCTGGGGACAGTACGAGTCCATACTCCACAATCACCTCCCCCCCCCAATCACACTCACACACAACACACATACACCCACACCCACACCCACACATCTACCCGAAGCCTGCAGATTGCTAGCTGGGGACAGTACGAGTCCATACTCCACAATCACCTCCCCCCACCCATCACACTCACACACAACACACACACACACACACACATCTACCCGAAGTCTGCAGATTGCTAGATCGGGACAATATGAGTCCATATTCCACAATCACCTCCCCCCCACCACTCACACACACACACACATATCTACCCGAAGCCTGCAGATTGCTAGCTCGGGACAGTGGTCAAATTGTTCTGTATTTCTATAGACTAGTTCGTAATTCCGACTGCGCATGTGCTGAAAACGGCGTTGACAGCAAAAGAAATAGGCTACGTCCGACCATTGAGTTTGCCGATACGAGCAGTGCAAAACTTCAATTTTATTCTAAATTAATAGAAACATCCCACAATGCACCGCTTCTGGAATTACGAACTAGTGTATTAATTTTGAATAAAATTGAAGTTTTGCACTATGCGTATCGGCAAACTCAATGACGTATCGGCAAACTCAATTTGTTTTGCTGTCGACGCCGTTTTCAGCGCATGCGCAGCTCTGCGAATAACAACAGTATTGGTGGCTCTTATTCGCAGAGCAGCTCTGCGAATAATAGCCAGCGCGATACATAATCGTCTAGTATATATGACCTTTTTCTACAGCGCATGCTGCATAGTGAGTTGCTATCCACAACAACAGTTTTTGCCACCATCCTAAAACACTAACAAACAAACACAAACCCCATCAAACAAACCCCAACAATCAAACAAACACAAACAAACAAGCACAAACCCCAACAAACAAACACAAACCCCATCAAACAAACCCCAACAAACAAACACAAACCCCAACAAACACAAACCCCAATGAACAAACAAACACAAACCCCAACAAAACAAACAAACACAAACCCCAACAAACACACACCCCAACAAACAAACACAAACCCCAACAAAACAAACACAAACCCCAACAAAACAAACAAACACAAACCCCAACAAACACACATCCCAACAAACAAACAAACACAAACCCCAACAAACAAACACAAACCCCAACAAACACACCCCAACAAACACACCCCAACAAACAAACACAAACCCCAACAAACAAACACAAACCCCAACAAACACACATCCCAACAAACAAACACAAACCCCAACAAACACACCCCAACAAACAAACACAAACCCCAACAAACAAACACAAACCCCAACAAACACACATCCCAACAAACAAACAAACAAACACAAACCCCAACAAACAAACACAAACCCCAACAAAACAAACAGGAGTCATGCCGAGCACGAGACGAGGTATAGTTTGTCTTTGTTTTGGTTCGTTTGCTGTTTGGTTGTCGGGGCTTTCAATCCTAGCAGCATCTAAGGTCTTATAAGGACTGATACCGACTTGTGGCAGTGCGCACTCATGGCGACTTTATAACGTTGCCCCACTGGGAGACCAGGCAACTAGAACTATAACCTGATGTGCCACTCAATCACATTATCTTGACACTGAGCCAACCAGTCCTTGCCCTATCCTAATAATGCAGGGCATCTGCCTAGGAAGCGACAAGTATAAATCTTTAAGTCATCGGTTTGACTCGACTAGGGTACAAACCCGTGAGCTCAAATCCCAATGAGAGACAGACGCTCAACTCATTCGGCCATCCCGTCAGGTCGAAGGTGCCTAATTGGGCGTCACACCATCAGTGGGTGTTATTGTGCATACCAATTAAGGACTCCTCCACTCTTTCTGTGTTTTCTTCTTCACCAATCGCAATTAATGACATAGATGAAGCGTTGATTTCCTTAAGTAGGTCATGACACACCTCGTTCACATGCGCTGCCTGCCACCTGTTGTTTTTCAGCATCGCTTTGAAATTAGGTCAGAGCCAATCGAGTTATCTAATACCACGTGAATTACTGTGTAGCCGCGTAAAATTAAATCAATCACAGAGTTCAATGGATGCAATAGTTGTCTCTTTGCTAATGAAACTGGAACCACAACCACCTAAATTGATTATTCATGTTTTCACTAAAACTATCTACAAAGTAGCCATGAGTGTGCACTGTCACAAGTCGGTACCCCATCCTGATATGACCGCAGATGTTGCCAGGACATAAAACACCAACAAACAACAGCACGAAGCACGCCTACACCCTCCACCCACATCCAATAAAATTGCACCATTTTTTGTTGTTGGTACATTGGTTGATTAAGCAGGGGAAATTTCAATCGCAGACGATTGGTTCTTCCTCATTCCACTGCTCCTTGCCCTATCCGAAGAATAGCCAGGTTAGGAAGCGACAAGTATCAATTTTTAAGCCGTTGGTTTGACTTGACCAGGGTTCGAACCCATGATCCCATGATTTACCAACACGGGAGACGCACGCTGTAACTCATTCGGCCATTCCGTCTGCAAACATGTTCAAACAAAAACAAAATAAAACGCAAATAAATCAATGCTAGTCTATTAATAGATATGAAGTGCGGTATTGATTTGCTGTCAGAGCTTTATCCACAAATAACCTCATATGTGCTCAGATGTGTCAGGTCACGGTCGGGTTGAGATGGAAATTTGTCGGAAAGGAGAAGAAAGGGTGAGAGAATTCCAATCGGCTGTACAGGGTTGCCAACATTGGAAAATGAAAAACCGGAAGATCTTAAGGGATGTTATATTGGGGGGTCTAGCTGTACTCCCGGAGAAAAATGTTCAAAATCTTAGATGCTCTCTGGTGCATTTTGGACACAATAATCCATAAGATTGATACAATATTACTATAATATATGATACGTGACGAAGGAGGAGATAGAGGCAGGTGTTGGAATAAAAAACACTTTATTCATAGGAACAGTGCAGCAATGTTATAGATCCAGAGTAATGGTGAACATACTCAATGCAGGTAGAAGGAGGATATAATACATAGCAATGTCAATAAAGTGCAATGATATAGCAATGTCAATGGATCAGTAATATAGCAATGTCAGTGGGGTGCAGTGAGAATAGCAATGTCACTGGATAAAGTCAGATAAGGAGTAAAGTCAGGTGGGAGGGAGGCGCCCCGAAGAGCCCTCCACCAAAACTGAGGAGAGGGCTCGAGGGGCGCCCGAGGCGGCGATGCGGGGGACGTATGCGTGGACCGCGCCCGAGGTCCAGGTCCCCTGCTCCATTATATCCCCGAGGGGGACGCCGGCATGTTGGCATGCCTGGGCTGCCCCCCGGCGGAGGCTGTGGAGGGTGTACCCGTCGGGGGCGGGCACCCCGAGCGCCGTGAGGGCGCCTCACAGGATGGCAGTCAGTGTCCGAGGGTCCAGGGGGCGGCCCGAGGGCAGTATGAAGGCGGGGTCGGCGGCGGAGGCAGGCACCAGGGCGACGGAGCCGGCCCAGGCCGCCACGGGGCAGAGAGGGCGGCCCGGTGAGGCAGGGATGAAGAGGGCCACCGCCCCCGAGGGCAGTGCGATGGTCTTGGAGCTGCGGAGGGGGGGGGGAGGCGGGGCGGGGGAGGAGGAGGTGCGGGCGGGGGGGGGGGCGGGAGAGGTCAAATTCGTGGGCGGAGGGGGTGGAGAGCGAGGCGAGGGCGAGGTGGGCGCGTGGGGGCGGAGGCCAGGGAGGTACCGACAGGGCGGAGGTCGCGGGGGCGAAGGTCAGCAGTGTCACCGGGAGGGGGGCCGCGTGGGGGGGGGGGGGGGGGGGGGGGGGGGGGAGTGGCGCGGGCCGCCATTATCGGTGCGGGTGACGGCAGGGAGGTGGGCGGCAGAGATGTGAGGGGTGGCGCCGGCGGCGGCAGAGATGTGAGGGGGGGGAGGGCGGCGGCTGAGATGTGAGGGCTGCGGCGGGAGTGGCGAGCAGTGCGGTTAGATGTGAGGGGAGGGCGGTCAAGGTGGCGGTTGTGGTGAGCTACTTGGCCAGCAGGGGATGGCGGCGAGATGAGAGGGTGGCGGTTGGCGTGGTGGTCATTGTGGTGTGGCGGGCGGCGAGCTGCTCGGCGGCTGACTTCCGGTCAGCTAGGGAGGGTGCCGGGAGCTGGGCGTTCTGGGCGGCGGGGCAGGGCCGGGGCCGGGGGTCCTCCAGGCAGGATGTTGGCCGGGCTGGAGGGGGGCGGGGCCCGGGCCCGAGCCGTGGGTGGCCGCCGCCGGACTAAAAATCCGGCGAGGTGATGGCGGGGGCGGCTGAGGTGCGCTCCCGGGTGTGCTTGGTAAAGCAGAAAGCCTCACTGTGGACGGTGAGGATACGGCGCACATTGGCGCAGTATGCGCAGGCATGCCTCCTCCTGGCGCCGTGGTCCCCATGCGCCTCACCAGCGGGGGCGAGGTCGCATGAGGTGGGGTCCCTGTTCCAGGCGGGGCAGGGGATGCAGTATGCCTCTCGGGTATATGGGGTGCGGGGGTCGGAGGAGGCTGGTCGGGTCTGGGGGCGGCCGGGCGGGAGGGTTGGGCGTGGGTTGCGGCAGCTCGGGAGCTCACAGGTGCAGTCGCGGGGGCGGTTATCACGTCCATCCGTAGTGAGTTGATAGCGACTGGGTCGTGCCAGCCGTCCGGGAGCCGGCCGTCCGCGATACAGGCAAAGATGGCTTCCGAGTATCATCAGACGGTCGGCCACGGATGTGTCACACAGTCCCGTTGCACCATTAGGTTGTGGTGGAGGAGGCCCGGGATGGAGTCAGAGGGGAAAGCTGGATGTGATTCCAGCATCCGGAGGGCGAGGTTGTACTCCTCCATGGAGGCCTCGCCCCTTTTTAGTGCCTTCCACTCCGGCCCCCTCTCGTTGAGGTCATGGGGGAATATGTAGCATGCTGGGATACCTTTTTTGCTGGTAGTGTTCTGCGCCTCGCGGAGTCGAGGATATCCCGAACCGCCTCGGCAGCGCAGGCGGAGGTGCGGTCGGGAGGCGGAGGCGGCCTGCTGGGTGGGGTAGATGCCGTGTCTGGTGAAGCGCCGGTACAGTGGGTGGACGTCGTGAGGCGTGGTCGCGGGGGGGCGGGCCGATGCGGGGGCCGGGCCTCCCTGGGCCAGCTCCTGGATGAGGACTACGAGGCGGTCGTAGGCTGAGGTTGGGGGCGGGCGCTCCCGAGGGCGCGAGTGTGATTATCTCCACGAGCGCGGTGAGGCGCTCCATGGCCTGGGTTTGGGCATCCATCCTGGCGTCGACTGAGGTGGCCCATGAGGTGGCCTCCGACTGGAGGCTGGGGGTGGAGGAGGTCGCGGAGGCGTCATCGGGTGAGGCGGTGGAGGCTCGCCTCCCCCGAACGGCTCCTCGGCGGCCGGCGGGTCGGCCCCGCCCTCGTGCGGCTGTGAGCATGGCTGCGTAGTAGGTCCCGGGGGCGAGAGTGCAGAGGCGTGGAGTCGTGGAGGCAGCAGCGAGGTGGAGCCAAAAGAAAATGTTTCCGTACCAGGAGGGTGAGTGGAGGCGAGTGGCTAGGAGCAGCCAGGGCGGCCGGTTATAAGGGCCGAGGGAGGGGGTGTTATGTCAGCGACCTAATGGTCGCGGGCAGGGGGAGGGAGAGAGGGGGGGGGTCCTCCTCCCTAGCCACGAATCAAACGCAATGCGAGCATTACGACCAATGGTATTGCAAAAAATTTAAACAGTTCTACAACATTTGACACGCACAATTTTCAATCCGCTAATTTGCTAGCCGATAATTTCCACCCAATATTTTCTTGTCCGCGACTTTTTCTCAGCCGGGATTTATATGTCCGGTTGGTTGGTTTTTGGAGTATTACATCCTGGCAACATCTAAGGTCATATCAGGACGGATACCGACTTGTGACAGTATGCGCTCATGGCAACTTTATAGTGCTGCCCCACTGGGAAACCAGGCCTTCAGCACCATCACCTGATATCACACCGAATCACATTATCCTGACATTGAGCCAACCCGTCCTTGCTATATCCTAATAATGCCGAGCGCCTGGCTAGGAAGCAACATTTTCCGTTCCAACGAGTGGTCCAAAACTGGTTCATCAAAGGATGCGGTACGTTCATCAAATGCTGTGGGAAAGTGCATATAAAAGAACCCTTGGTGCTTATCGGAAATAGTAGCCTATGTAGTGGCAGCGGGTTTCCTCCAAAGAAATATGTCCGAATGACCATATATATTTTATGTCCAATAGCCGATGATATGAAAATCAATGTGCTCTAAAGGCGTTGTTAATTAAAACAAACTTTACTTTTTACTCGACTCATCCAGCTGTAAAGTAGTCGACTGGCAGCTGTAGTTGTGTCGGCAGGCTAATAGGAAGTCAATACAGGCAAGCATAAGAAAGGCAGAGTATAGAGTGAAAGTGAAGTAAGTGAGAGCTTGCACCCTCAGGGTTTCTGGACCTGACAAGGCATATCACCAGACCATGCGCTCCAATGAACAGTAAGCATTTCTAGGTCCACCAATCAACAATAAGCATTCTTGTGTCACCATGACAACTGTGATCTACCCACCACCACCATGCCTTGTGGCTGCTTTGGCCTCACCTGTCCTGTTGTGTCTGTGTGTGCGGTGATCCGTGACTAACAGTTGCGGAGGAGGGAGTTTTGAGTACAGATCTTGAACTCCTTCCACACTAACGATAGTGGCCCTCTCACACTATCTATATAATTCACAATGACTATTTCATTCAAGTAAAGGATCACCAGCACTACAGAATTACATTCATGCACCTGGCCCTATACATCATTTACCTTTATAGACCATTTGTAATCCCTTATAGACCAGTTCACATTCCCCACCAATGTGTTTTATCGGAATATTTTACACAGCTATCACGTCTGGTTTATGTTAGGAGATTACATCATTGTGTGCATGTGTGTTCCAGAGTGTGTGTGTGTGTGTGCATGTGTGTGCGTCTGAGTGTGAGTGCATGTGTTAGTGTGCATGTGCACACATGTTAGTGTGCATATTCGGGATCATTGTGTGGGAATCTATTCCATTTGTTTATAGACAATAAAAAGCCAACGACACAATTCTACACGCGTGTAGACACAATAGTCCCAGTGGGTGGGCGGAGTGATTTCAAATGGACCGAAACCCGAAGGCTGAGAGACCCATGTGAAATCACTCCAGCCATGCACTCTAACTATTCTGTGTATACATGTAAAAACACGCATGTCAATTCTAACAGGACAACATACCCATGCGATCATGGCAGCAACGCTCCTTATATGGGCATGTGTTATAAATTATGACGTCATGCCATGACACCTCACTACCCACAGTGCAGTTCATGCTACTGTTAGGGTGGGGGGGGGAGCAGGATTCAAACCTCCACTTCCTGCCATTCTGAGGCTAGCCTGGTAACCATTACACCACCTAGGCTCCCTGGAGTCATCACCCTATCCACGTCCAGCTATCTATGTAGATCCTTGCCTGACATATCAGTGCAGACGACTACACTCGTTCCCCTGGAATTGCAAGTCTTTTAAATGGCTTACATTCATAAGTTGTTTAATGCTTACAATGACATACATACAGGCGATGCACTTACATACACAGGGTAGGTTCAACAATCATGAAGTGCTTAGCCTGTACGTGGTCCTCGTCATGACAACCAGTTGTAAAGTCGCCGGCTGTTGGTGTGGGTGGTGTGGACAAGCCAAGAGAAATCAATACAGGTAATGAAGGCAAGTAGGTAAAGAGTGAAAGTAGGAGAGTGAGACTCCTTGATTTATTATCTTATATAGGTTTCTAGAATCCAAGATGGCAGTGGTCACATGGGTTGATCCACCAATCAGAGTTCAATCTGTTGTATCCAAGGCCTTGTTATGCTGGCTACAGTGCCTTGTGGTGGCCAATGATCCATAAATAACACCATGGGGGGAGGGGGTATGTGAGGTGACTCCTCCAAAGACTATCTAAGAAGTGACACTCCTCCAAAGACTATTTTACTATACAATTTCTATACCTAATGAGTAATAGTTTACCAACTCCACATATCCCTCATATGCCTTTGGCTTTTCTATATCACCATTTACCATTATATAGACAAGTTGCAATTTATTATAGTAGTTTCACATCTATCCTCATGCCATTAGATCGGAAAATTGTACACAGTGTCGTGGGGGGGGGCGATAAAAATGGGAAATATTGTACCTAGAGCAGGATTCGAACCCACACCTCTTGTCATTCCGGAGCTAGCATGTTAACCATTACACCCCCTAGGCTCCCTGATGCAATCACTCTATCCACGCCTACCTGTCTATGTGATTCCTTCCTGAGAAGTCAGTGCTGTCTATTACAGTATTGTAGTGGTCTGCACTGACCTCTCAGGCAAGTAACCACATAGACAGGTAGGCGTGGGGAGTGTGTTGATATCAGGGAGCCTAGGTGGTGTAATGGTTAGCACACTGGCCCGGAATGCAAAGAGATGTGGGTTCGAGTCCCGCTCTAGGCGCAGTATTTCCCATTTTCATCACCCCCGACACTGGTTGCCGTGATCGGATCCTATACAAGCTACGCGCTGTATGGTTGTTGAACCTACCCTGTGTATGTATGTGTTAGTGCATTTGTATGTATGTAATTGTAAGTATTAAAAGACTTACAATTCCAGGGGGACAGTGTAGTGGTCTGCACTGACCTCTCAGGCAAGTAACCACATAGACAGGTAGGCGTGGGGAGTGTGTTGATATCAGGGAGCCTAGGTGGTGTAATGGTTAGCACACTGGCCCGGAATGCAAAGAGATGTGGGTTCGAGTCCCGCTCTAGGCGCAGTATTTCCCATTTTCATCACCCCCATGACACTGGTTGCTGTGACCATGATCCTGTACAAGCTACGCGCTGTATAGTTTGACCTTCCCTGTGTATGTATGTAAGTGCATTGCCTGTATGTATGTAATTGTAAGTATTAAAAGACTTGCAATTCCAGGGGGACGAGTGTAGTGGTCTGCACTGACCTCTCAGGCAAGGAGCCGCATAGACAGGTAGGCGTGGGTAGTGTGTTGATATCAGGGAGCCTAGGTGGTGTAATGGTTAGCACACTGGCCCGGAGTGCGGAGAGATGTGGGTTCGAGTCCCGCTCTAGGCACAGTAATTCCCATTTTCATCACCCCCACGACAGTATCTAGGACCAGGTTGCGCAAAATACAAAAAAAACAACTAACTAAGAGAAAGAAAGAAAACAAGGTCTATAGTTGATTATCAACACCAATAGAGTTAAATACCACAATTAATTGTGGGGGGGGGGGGAATAAGATACAGACAAAAGGCAGTAAAAAGGTCGCGATGACCTTTACGACATACGTAGGGAACGTGTTCTTGTGCAGTGATTCCTAAAGGTTTCACTGTGTATGACGTACGTAGTGTTCAAGTAGTATTCAGGAACTCACACACTCCAGGTGTTCTCTGTGGCGGAGTGGTTAGAGTGTCTGACTTTTTTCTAGGTCGGACTCCTAATCTGAAGGTCAGTGGTTCGATTCCCTGTGCCCCCAGCTCTGCCAATTTGGATTTCCACCGCTGTGTATAACTTACAGCGTCATCAAAGGCCAGTTGCTCTCATACCATGTCTATGTGGTGTGGGAGGTTAAAAATCCCTTGGGTCGGTAAAAGTGTAGGCTCGGGCTTTCTATTGACAAACTTATCCATGATAGGCAGTATAAATCTTCAACAACAACAAAAATCTATATACAGATGAACCTCGATGCAATGGATTCCGGATCCAACGGACACAATCCGCTAGAGTGAATATCTGAACATTTGCGCACTTTAAGAGAACTAGTTATTAGGGAACAGTATCAGCGAGGCAAGCAGTTGAAACTTGAGACATTTTTTAAACGCAAGGATCCTGAACCCCAGTCTTCTGAACCGCAGCCTTCCACCAGCAATACTTTGTACCCCCCGTAAAATTTTGTCGCTGCAACGGACAAATGGCTTTAATGGACAACTGCTCCCCCCTATTAGTCCGTTGGATTGAGGTTCATCTGTATATCCATTTACATGTTTAATCAGACCAACGGACCTCGTGACTCTGACCCCGTGGACCGTTTTTTTGTGGTAAATGATCATTCAACGAATAAATGTATTTTTTTAGCGCCGCGGCCCTGGTCTTCTGGCCAGATCACGTTACATTCATTCACGTTTATAATAGAGTCTAAAATCAACAAGAGTTTGATACAAAGAAAAAAAAGAGTAGCGCTGTTACCTGACAGCATTGAGAGATAACGGTGTACATTTTACATTTTCAGTGTCAAGGTAACGGTAACTTTGTACTAATGGGTTCTTCTTTGCTGCTGGTCCTAAAAAGGGGGAATCGGGGGTAAAAACTTAAACACGTCACAGCTTATCCTAGTTAGGCTTGTTGTGTTCCACATATATCCTATTTTAAGGCACAATTAAAAGAAAAGCAGTTTGGACCCCGATTGCACGTCAGGGTGGCTTTGAACTTGACTAAGTGGAGAACGTTACGCGTGTTTCGGTGTGACACAAAAAGCCGCCTAGTGTCAGATTTAGAACTAAACCCTTATTTTTTCCTAGTACGGTTTTGAACTGCACTCACTAGGAGTAAGTAAGTGCAATTTTATGAGGGTCCGTCCACTTGAGAGTAGAACAGAGGACTTATAAAATTGTGACACTGAAACATGTGTGACATGGAAAGGAAAAGTTTTTTCTTCAAGATCAAACAAACACCACAGAGCATGAAAAGGTATTATGCTTATTAGTTTTTGACGCTGTGGACATATTTCAAAGTAATTTTGTAATACTTCCATAACTTCTGATGTTATTGGAGTTGTAACGCATGTTTCATGTGACATGTAACGCATGTTTCATGTGACACTCAATAATAACTTGGCTCAGAAATTGCTAACAGTATGCACACAAAAAAAGTTTTTGTTAAGGGTATTATTTCTACACATTACATGTATGCAAGTATGTCTTTTGAGTGTTACAAGTTTTGCTTATAATGGGTTCTTCTTCAGTTTTGGTCCTAAAAAGGGGGAATCGGAGGTCAAAACTGAAATATGTTACAGCCTATCCCAATTAGGCTTGTTGTGTTCCATATACATCCAATTTTAAGACACAATTTAAAACAAAAACAATTTGGACCCAGACTACAAGTCAGGGTGGCTTCGAACATGACCAAGTGGAGAATGTTACGCGTGTTTCGGCCGTCACAAAAACCTTCATTATGTAATATTTAGAACAAGACCCTTATTATTTCCTAGTTAGGTTTTGAACAGCAGTCACTAGGAGTAACTAAGTGCAATTTTATGAGTGTTCGTCCACTTCAGAGTAGAACAGAGAAGATATAAAATTGTGACACTGAAACATGCGTTACATGGAAAGGAAAAGTTGTTCCTTCATGATGAAACAAGCACCACAGATGGTGAAAATATTTATGCTTATTAGTTGTTGATGCTGTGGACATATTTCAAAGTAATCTTGGAACACTTCCCTAACTTCTGATGTTCTTGGAATTGTAACACATGTAACATGTAACGCATGTTTCATGTGACACTCAATAATGACTTAGGTTAGACACTGCTAATAGCATGCAAAAAATGTATTTGTTCAGGGCATTATTTGTACACATTACATGTATGCAAATATTTCTTTTGAGTGTTATAAGTTTTCTTATGTAGAAAAAGATATTGCGATGACTTAGAGGATGAAGATGACAACAGGTGAACGTGTGATAGCGTCATAGCGCAACATCCTGTTTATAACTTGACACCACATCATCAGTAGGTGTGTAGATGCCCACGGTATATTTGAAAATCATGGTGAGAAGAGATTTGATCCATTATTGGATTTTGTATCGCGAAATAATTTTCGCCGTTACGCGTGTTTCATCTTCATCGAAGTGTGACACGCCACACTAATAGCATCATAGCGCAACATCCTGTTTATGACTTGACACCACATCATCAGTAGGTGTGTAGATGCCCACGATATATTTGAAAATCATGGCGAGAAGAGATTTGATCCATTGTTGGATTTTGTATCGCAAAATAAATTTTCGCCGTTACGCGTGTTTCACCCGTGACACAAAGTTTTTATTTCACTTTTAATGCATTTTAGGAAATAATATTATAACTTTTGTGTTCAGAACTAGGCATCTATGATGCTATCCTATTTAAAGCAGCAGGGTTTTTCCTGGCTTGCATGGTTGGATATTGTGAAAATTGAAGGTGAACGCGTGTTTCATGACGTGACACCTCATGTAACACGCGTTATGCTCACTTTCAAGCATCGTTGTTTTACACACAGACACTCAATAGTCCTAAAATTAGTTTTCTGACATTTTTGCATGTTACAACTTTGCAAATAAACTAGCTATGTTTGAATATTTTGGTCTACAATGAAGTAGTTTCCAACACAAGTAGTACTGTTTCACCATTCCCATTTTTAGCTGTCATATTTGCGTGACAAATGAATCTATTTTTGCAATAAAAAATAAACCAAACATTTTTTCTCACTGGATTGCTGTCATTGCTTCTTTGGGGTATAATAAAAGGAATTTTCTTCATTTGGTATGAAAAGGAGAATTAATTTAGACAAAAACAGTTACAATGTGAGGACCAACCAATTAGGACCAGCAGCAAAGAAGAACCCTAATATACATGGTGAATATAGAGCTATTCTGTTAGTGGAATTTAATACAGATTAAATCTACTTACAATTTGCAGGTCATGTCCTTAAACATAAGGGAATGTTTGTATATAGGTTAGTGAAACCCGTCCATGCTACATTGATTGATTGACTGATGAACTGATTGATTGAATGACTTATTGATTGATTGGTTGATTTTAGTTCTAGGCAGCATCTGAGGTATAACATCGCACCCAATTACATCACATTGACCCCGACCCGACCTGTCCTTGACCCGTCCCAATAACCTCGGATACCAGACAAAGTAGCGACAAGTATCGATCCCACGACCTTCTTTGAATCGCTCAAACAACATGTGGCTTGTAGATTACACTTCCATGTATGAACTCAAACTGCACAAGTTTCACGGTTCAATAAGACACGTCTGTGTATAGTACGATAAATATGGAACTTGACCTACGGCCTCGTGCTATATTCATCATGTCACCTTCGAAACCAGTGGTCCACATCATCATCATCATCATCATCATCATCATGCTGTCGGTCGTGATGCGACAAAGACTGCTTTCATTACTTTACTGTCACTCTCCATTTAGCTCTCTGCTGTGAGAGTGATGTCCTTGAGTCGGTCTTAATGTCTCTCAGCTTCAGGTTTCTCTTGACGGTACATTTCATGAAAGGTGCCTGCAAAAGTGTTGAAGTGCTGTTGGACTTTGCAAGTTACCAGCAGCACTCTCTCGGGGAGCAAATAGAAGTCTCACATCGGTAAGAACATGTCCAGACAGGCGCAAAACTATTTGTCCCTGCAGTGGCTTGTCGGGAGATGTTGGGAGTTCCATACAACAACCGCCCTTAATGCTGCCACAGTGACATGGTTTTCTGTTTAGGGTTTGCTCCATTAGCCTTCGGTTCTGTCAAGAACCTGTACCACAAGGCAGTGGTATACAACTCTGCAGGGCAGGGGCGTCAAACTCCCTGAGCTATTGCACAACTGGTTCATCAAAGGTTGTGTGACCAGACGGGGTGGCCTAATGAGTTGAGTCTCCGTCTCCTGTTTTGGGAGATCGGGGAATCCAAACCCATCTGTTCGTGGGTTCGAACCCTGGTCGAGTCAAACCAATGAATTAAAAATTGATAATTGTCGCTTCCCAGCCTGCCACTCGGCATTACTAGGATAGGACAAGGACTGGTTGGCTCAGTGTCAGGAAAATATGACTAAGTGGGATATCAGGTCATGGTGGGGCGGCCTGGTCTTTCAGTGGGGCAGCACAATAAAGTCACCATGAGTGCGCACTGTCACAAGTTGGTACCCATCCTGATTTGACCTTAGATGTTGCTAGGACGTAAAACAACTAACTAACAAATCAAAGGCTGTGGCATGTGCTGTCCTGTCTAGGGGAAAGTGCATATAAAAGACCCCTTGCTACTTATCGAAAAGAGTAGCCAAATGTTTGACATCCAATAGCCGATGATAAAAATCGATGTTCTCTAGAGGCATCGTTAAATAAAACAAACTGTACTTTTGTTGTCACCTTTGGCCCCAGGATTCTATTGTTATCATAGTGATTCAGGGATGAAAGTGGTCTCCGGGAAAAAAAGCGGAAATGCTGATATTCTCCCATAGGCTTAGCATTGTCAAGGAATCGCTGAAAATTCCCGGAAGTTGGGTTTCATACATATTGGTATACGCTGATAGTGCTGCACCGTTTGAAGCATGTATTAGTAGTATATGCTGCTAGTGCTGCAGCGATGGCGCACATATTGGTATACGCTGATAGTGCTGCGGCGTCAGAAGCATGTATTAGTAGTATACACTGATAGTGCTGCGCTGTGAAGGCATTAGTAGTATACGCTGCTAGTGCTGCGGCGTTTGCACCACATATTAGTATACGCTGATGGTGCTGCAGCGTGAAACAACGTATTGGTTGGTTGGTGGAGTTTTATGTACTGGCAACATCTAAGGTCATATCAGGACGGGCGTAACTTATTAGTATACACTTATAGCTACAGGAAAAATCCCGGAAATCCGCTAAATCGCGGAGACCTTTCATTCCTGGTGATTGCATGACGGGTCATTTATTGCTTGGTGATGGTGCATTTATGTTGCCCATAACGGTTGTGAAGTCTAATGGCTTGTTTTTGCCACTAGACAGTAATAGTCTCATGGTTCCCGTGGTTTTATTAGTTTCAGTTATTGAGTAGCTATCTACTGCATGCTTTCTTTCTCTGTTTGTAAGCATTCTCCCACATCTCCCAACCCTCCATGAGTCTGTTAGTTCTACAATTGGTTAAGTGTTTGGTTAATTATAGATATTTTCCTTGGCTGCCGTCTCCGTGTTGTCTTAGTAGTCATCAGTTTTTGGTCTTAAGTTTAAAGTGTTTGTTGTTGTTTTACGTCCTAGCAACACCTACGGTCATATCTGGACGGGTACTGATTTGTGACAGTGCACACTTATAGCAACTTTATAGTGCTGCCCCACTGGGAGACTAGACCGCTGGTACCATGACCCGATATCGCACTCAGTCACATTATTCTGACTGTGCAAACCAGTCTTTGGTCCTCTCAATCCTATTAATGCCGAACGCCAGGTTAGGTAGCGACAACCATCAATTTTCTTAAGTCATTGGTTTGGCTCAGCTGGGATTCGAACTCCCGAACTTGCGGACGGCAAGCCAGCGCTCTACCGATTCGGTAAATGATGGGTACTCGATGTCAAAAGAACCATTATGTCAGTGAAACTTCTTTGTTTAGAAAATTAAATCAATTGTTCTTTGTTTTGTTGATGAATTGCAACTTTATTTAGGACAGTTGTTGGGATACATTAGCGAGAGTGTATACATATTGTGTGCGCTTAAAAAGTTAAAGTAGCACACTCTGACGCGGTTCATTTTGTCCCTTTTTATAAAAAGATAAATATACAGTAAAACCTCTCTAAATCGACCGACCTTGGGACCGACTTTAAGTGGTCCATTTAGGGAGGTGGTCGATTTATGGAGTTAGAATATGGTTACAAATGGTGTTGTTGGGACCCAAATAAAGTGATCGATATAGGGGAGTGGTCGATCTGTGGGGGTGGTCGGTTAGGGAGGTTTTATTGTATTAGGTTGATTGATACAATTTATCTTACTTTAGTTTGAAGTAACGTTCATCCTAATTGGCTAATTTTGGAAATATTTAGAAACATACCGAAGTAATTTCAGCATGCACATCAAAACTGAGACACCATAGTGTAAAGTCGACGGCCGCAGCTGTGGTTGTGTAGGCAGGCTAAATAGGAAATCACTACAGGCAAGTAGAAGAAAGGCAGAGTATAGAGTGTGCAGAAGGAACCAGAAGGAGCTTGCTTGTTTTATTATTATATAGTCTCATGAATCCAAGATGGCTGTCACACCTGATCAGCTCCTCCAATCAGCACTATGCATTCTGCAGCCAACCAATGAACATCCAACCTGCCTGTATCCAAGCCTTGGTTGTTGATGGCTACAGTGCCCTGTTGTGTCTGGGTGTGCAGTGATCCGTAAATAACAATTGAGGAGGGAGGGGGTATGTGAGCTGAGCTGCTAAGGCCCTGTCACACTAACAGTAGTGCCCCTCTCACACTATCTATAACTACACAATGTCTATCTAACTCAGCAAAGGATCACCAACACCACATAATACCCTAATGCCTCTGGCTTTATATACCATTTACCTTTTAATACAACAATTGCAATTACTATAGACTAGTTCACACCCTCCTCAAAAGTCCAAATATCGGGAAATTTTACAACGTACTCCGCCCCTCCACATTTTACTACCGACCAAGCAGTGGAAAAAGAAGTGCACAGTACTACGTTGTACTTCTATCACCATTAAGTCTCATTCAAGCAACTATCAATAACAAATTAAGTTTAAACAATTTTTAGTGGATAAGGTATATCTATCTGGCTTCAGCAGCAGCAGGTTCATTTGTTGAAGAAGATTTATACTGCATATTATGGATAAGTCTGAATAGACTTGTTTTCACCATTAGACAGTTTGTCGATAGAAAGCCCGAGCCTACACTTTTACCGACCCAAGGGATTTTTAACCTCCCACACCACATAGACATGGTATGAGAGCAACCGGCCTTTGATGACGCTGTAAGTTATACACAGCGGTGGAAATCCAAAGTGGCAGAGGTGGGGGCATGGGGAATCGAACCACCAACCTTCAGATTAGGAGTCCGACCTAGAAAAAAGGCAGACACTCTAACCACTCTGTCACAGAGAACACCACAATTTAATTTAACTAACACAGTATCATTTTCTATGAAGCAACAAATGCTTAATAAGTACATCAGTATCTAAATTGGATATGTAGAACTGTATCCGGAAGTTTTCATTTAGAAAATTGAAAGTGTTTTGAATTAGAAAATTCGCTGTTTTCATCGCACTATGCAGCTTTAACTGGAGTCGGATTAGATCGTGTGGTCGTGGGTTCGAACCCTGGTCGAGTCAAACCAATGACTTAAAAATGTATACTTGTTGCTTCCTAGCCTGGCGCTCGCCATTATTACGATAGGGCAAGGACTGGTTGGCTCAGTGTCAGGATAATGTGACTGAGTGGGATATCAGGTCATGGTGCTGGCGGTCTGGTCTTCCTACTACTACTAGCACTATAAAGTCGCCATGAGTGCGCGCTGTCCTGATATGACCTTAGATGTTGCTAGGACGTAAAGCAACGATAAACAAACAAAACAAACGATCTCACGACTTGCCTCCTGAGAAACCGATGCTCCAACCAGCCGACCATCTCCTCTGGCTATGGATTATTCCATAGATTTTCGTTGGTGTTCTACATCTTAGTAACAACTAAGGTCATATCAGGGCGGGCACCCACTTGTGGCAGTGCACACTTATGGCGACGTTATTATAGTGCTGCCTCACTGGGAGATCAGGGCGCTGGCACCATGACCCGATATCCTACTTAGTCACATTATCCTGATACTGAGCTAACCAGACATTTCCCTATCCTAATAATGCCGAGCGCCAAGCTAGGTAGCGACAAGTAGCAATTTGGTTAAGTCATCCAGTTGACTTGTTCGGGTTTTTCGAACTCACAACCTTCCGCACGGGAAGCCTGCGCTTAGTCTCACACCGGGCGCGGTTGCCGAATCGGTAGAGCGCGGGCCTCGCGGGGGAGAGAGTGGAAGATCTGGAGTTTGGGAGATCGATTCCGGGGCGAGTCCAACCAATGACTTATAAAATTGATACTTGGCGCTTCCTAACATGACACTTGGCATTAATAGGATAGGGCAAGGACTGGTTAGCTCAGTGTCATGATAATATGACTGAGTGGGATATCGGTTCATAGTACTGGCGGCCTGATTTCCTAGAGGGGCAGCACTATAAAGTTGCTAAAAGTGTGTACTGTCACAAGTCGGTACCCATCCTGGCATGACCTTACATGTTTCCAGGACGTAAAACTCCAATAACTAACAAACAGACTCAGTCTTACCGATTCGGCCACCGCATCCAGTCCCATATGAAGTAGTACTACTAGTAGTAGTTAATAGCTACTACTACTACTACTAATAGCTACTACTACTAATAGCTACTAGCACTAATAGATAATACTACTAATAGCTACTACCACTAATATATACTACTACTAATAGCTACTACTACTACTAATAGTTACTACCACTAATAACTACTACTACTAACAGCTACTACTAATAGATAGTAATACTAATAGTTACTACCACTAAAACCTACTACTACTAATACTAATGGTTACTACCACTAATAGCTACTAATAGTTACTAACACTAACAGCTACTACTAATAGTTAATACCACTAATAGCTACTAATACTAATAGTTACTACTACTAATAGCCATTACTACTACCAGATACTACTACTAATAATAATAATAGTTACTACCACTAATAGCCATTACTACTACCTGTTACTACTACTACCAGCTACTACTACTAATACTAATAGTTACTACCATTAAAAGCTACTACTACTAATAGCTACTACCCCTAATAGCCATTACTACTACCAGCTACTGCTACTACTGATAGATAGTAATACTAATAGGTACTACCACTAAAAGCTACTACTAATACTAATAGTTACTACCACTAAAAGCTACTACTACTACAACTAATACTAATAGTTACTACCATTAAAATCTACTAATAATAATACTAATAGTTACTACCACTAATAGCAATTACTACTACCAGCTACTACTACTAATAGTTAGTAATACTAATAGTTACTACCACTAAAAGATACTACTACTACTAGTTACTATCACTAAAAGCTATTACTACTACTAATAGTTACTACCACTAACAGCTACTACTACTAACAGCTACTACTACTAATAGATAGTAATATTAATAGTTACTACCACTAAAAGCTACTACTACTACTAATACTAATAGTTACTACCACTAATAGTTACTACTAATAGATAGTAATAATAATAGTTACTATCACTAGAAGCTACTACTAATACTAACTACCACTAACAGCTACTACTACTACTAATACTAATAGTTACTACCACTAACAGCTACTACTACTACTACTAATAGTACTACTACTAACTACTACTAACTACTACTACTTCTTCTCACTACTACTACTAATTCTAAATATCACTAATTACTACTAATACTACTAGTACTACTACTAACTACTACTGGCATATTACTTCAAGTTGGGTGTGTCGACGTTCCAGGAATCCAGGAATGCATGCGTCAGTTCCCACACAGGTGCAGGCAGGAAACCCGCCCTGCTTAGTCTACCTGTTTGCCAGGGGTCGATGTACTAGAAATTCGCCGACGATATCCACCAAAGTTAATAGTTCGCCATTAACAAATGTGGTGACGCCAGAGGGCGCCAGTAAACAATCACGTGATAAATTTGTTTATATTGCCCAATGCTACATTCAATCTTGGTAGTAGCTTGGAGACTATTGCAATATATATATATATATATATATATATATATATATATATATATATATATATATATATATATAACGATTGTCATCTCTTTGTCTCATGGATTTATGGACCTTTATAGCTAGACAAATTGATATGTGATGTATAAGCATTATGCGAGTATATAGCCATGTAAGGGAATTTCTATGTCTTTATTACGCTGTATTATGTTATTCCGATATTATATTATTGGCAATGCATCTATTTGCTTCCTACTCATACGGGCACCAGTGGCTCCACCACCGCCGAACCATACTTCCACCGCTACTACTGTCACTTGCGACCGGAACTTTTCCTTTTAGGCTAGGGCAAATATTCCCTATGCCAGAGAATATATTATCTCAACCCACATTCATTGTCTTTCTCCCTTTTTGGAATGTCTCTGAAATATGTCGTCTGTCCCTACGGCACACGTGTGCCTCCACCTTGCGGCGACCCCCCCCCCCCCCCCCCCCCCCGAACTATGCAGAGCAGAGCTGGTGTTCGTCCTACATATCCCAATCTTGTTAGCAAGCTGCGGCCGAGTGCCGACGGGGCGACACAGCTTTATGGCACACACTACACAGACTGCGATGAATCATAATTTCTCAGGATCGGGCGAGGTGGCCAAACCGGTAGAGCGCATGCCTCGCGTGCGAAAGTTCGGGAGTTCGGTTCCCGGTCGAGTCAAACCAATGACTTAAAAAAAATGGATACTTGTCGCTTCCTATCCTGGTGCTCGATATTAATAGGATAGGGCAAGGACTGGTTAGCTCAGTGTCACCATAATGTGACTGAGTGGGATATCGGATCATGGTGCTGCCGGCCTGATTTCCCAGTGGGGCAGCACTATAAAGTCGCCATGAATGCACACTTTCATAAGTCCATACCCTTCCTGATATGACCTTAGATGTTTCCAGGATGTAAAACTCCAACAACCAACCAACCAACCAACTATTTCTCAGGAACTGGAAAAGCACCCAACGCAAGCATGTGGTTTACTAATAAATCACACACAAGTCGACCAGAATAGAGATGTGAGGAATGTGTCATTCTCAGAAACTGTGTACCACAGATTTGATTTCCATGTAACATTGTTTACGAACAATCTCTTTATTGGGGGGCGGTAGGCAGGTAGTAAGTCAAGTAGGCATTGTTGACGCTGTGTATTAAGTATGTTAGAAATACTACATGTATTTAATCTATCCCACAAAATGTACCATAAATATGCTTACATGATTTTGTGCTAAGTGAAAATATGAAAATTTGCATATCGACATCATGCATCTACCCAACCGTCTTGCTTTATTTTTTTTTGTGCAAGCTCCAAAGTGATACACAGTTTCTGAGAACGACACACATATAGAATGCACTGGAGGTCTTCATTATTCCAATCATCATCACCATCACCACCATCATCATCAATCCCTTAATCATGAGGGTTATTGGGGCACCACAGATGACTTTGCAACCAGTTTTCTCTGGTTTTCCCTGCTCTCCGCTGCTCCCTGGGACTTGCCGAACTCGAGGCGTGTCTATTTCCTGATGTTCTCATCCCACCTCTTCCTTTGCCTTCCTTCGTCCTCATTATTATACAAGGGTTCTCCCCCCCCCCCCCCCCAACCCCCAGTTCTTCTTTGTTAAGAATAAGTATCGCCCTATTCCCCAAAAGATGCTAGGTTGGTTGATGGAGTTTTACGTAATGGGAACATCCAACATCATATCAGGACGGGTACTGACTTGTGACAGTGTACTCATGGCGACTTTATAGTGCTGCCCCACTGAGAGACCAGGCAGCCGGCATCATGACCCGACACTCCACTCAATCACATTATCCCAGCACTGAGCCAACCAGTCCTTGTCCTATCCTAATAATGCCGAGTGCCAGGCTAGGAAGTGACAAGTATCAATTTTACAATTCAGTGGTTTGACTCCGCCAGGAATCGAACTCCCCACTTTCCACACGGGAGGCCTGCGCTCTACTGAAGAGAAGCGCTGTAGTGGAAATAGCTTGGAAGTTATAGGCGAATTAAAGTTGCATGGTCCGATGGTTTTGAGTTTCTGTCATTTTTCTGAGATAAATATATTAAATTGATCGTTGTAATCTACATCATTTTATTTGAAACATCCTTTACTTTAAATGGCTAAGTTTTGAGATATTTGAAGTACAAACGTGTCAAATTAGTTTCCGCAAGCATGCCGAAAGTCTGACACCATAGGCTTTAGTAGTTGCAGGTTCTATTATATTGCCCCAGTTTTCCCTTCTATGTGGCAACAAATGCTTAATAAGTGCATCAGTATCTAAGTTATATATGTAGAATCAATTCTAAATAATTGCCTTGGTTTTGAAAATCTGATCCTTCATCGGACTGTGCAGGTTTAAATCTAAACGAAATGTGTCAGTGAATCTTTGATGCAGTCAGATAAACCCAGGTGGGCGTCTACCAGTATCCGGGGAGAGCGCTGGATGGAAATAACTATGTATCAGCTGTGACTAGGCAGCGATTAACAGCTGACGCCACAGCACTGTCACAATGTCAGGTGTGCTAAGTCACGTGTTTTCTGCCATCGCTACCGTAAAGTCGCTAATAAGAAAACCACCACAGTAAGGAAGGGAAAGTTTGTTTGATTTAACGACGCCTCTAGAGCACATTGATTGTTATCATCAGCTATTGGACGTCAAACATATGGCCATTCTGACATATTTCTTTGGAGGAATCCTGCTGCCGGCACATAAGGCTACTTACTCCTTCCGATAAACAGCAAGGGGTCTTTTATATGCACTTTCCCACAGACAGGACAACACATACCCCAGCCTTTGACGAACCAGTTGTGGACAAATGGTTCGAATGGAAACTAGCCCAAACTGCACATGTGTCAACTGAGCAGGATTGATCGGATGGCCCACACCTTTACAGGTGGACACTCTACCGCCTGAGCTACGTCTGGCGCTGAGTCACCACGATAAGGAGGCGGGTCTCGAAAATCGCACTAATCTTCTTGTAGTTGTTTTCCCGACTTTTAAAGTTTTACCACATACCATATATCCCCGTGTAAAAGTAAAATGTCTTAGACATTTCTTTAAAAGCTAGATTTAGGGGGTTGAATATTACACAAGTGTTCGCTCTACCGGTACTGTCACCATCTATTATATAAACAGGGCAGGCTCAACAGCACATAGTGAACAGAACTAAAGGCCCTGTCACATTGTGCATGTTATCCGTAACATGTGTAATTTACGGGGCGGAGAACCAGACACTACTACACACTGGTGGCGCCACCTACCTGGGAGCCACACCCCCTGCTGCTCTCCCCAGCCACCTAGCGGTTCCCCCCGAGTAACTCCACCACCGCCTCCAGGGGCACCTGGCGTGACCCGACCCACCCAGACTCACGCCAACGTCACGTGATCACCCCCGCCCCGGTTCAAACCATCACAACCGTTCCTCCAGCAGTCAACGGAACACTGATCCGAATTTCCCCCGCCGACCCACACCTTTGAAGAAGACTAACACCGGTAGGGTTGAGGGTTCGGGTCCCGCCCACCAGCTGACCTCTGACCCGGGACAATAACACCAACTCATAACATCGAGATTTGACCTAATGACGATCTAATAGCATCTCTGAATCACCATCTGATCTGTGTACTGACCCCCCCTGTCCTTTACTGATTAAAGACTACCACTATCACATAATGACTCCGCCGTCGCAAATTACGACGCATCTCGCAAGACCACCAACGCTTGAAATCACTTTTTTACGTCAAGATGAGTCAAACTATTTGGCGCGGGGGGAAAAGTTGGACGTTAGCGCAATGTAGTGGACGTAAGCGTAGCGTCAGTCCGACGTAGTGGTAGCGCATGTCAACGCATGAGAAAAAAAAAAAGAAGAAGTTTGGCACAAGGTGTGGCTAACGTGTCTCTCGCGCATGCGGCATTTACCTAGCATTGGCATAATGTGCTCCCAACGTTCCGCTAGCGACTGTTAAACCTGTTGCACAACGTATGAGAGTGTAGTGCCAGCGAATGAGGGACGCTTGTCCAATGATAGTCCAGCGCATTTTGGCGCTGCACCAGCGTGCGCGACATTGGCGTAATGCGTAAGTAATGCATGCCAAAATGCTCAAGGCACGTTCGCAGAATGCCGGTGAACATTATATACGTTAAGCGAGCACCAGCCACACGCCGTATATGTTGAGACACGGTGGAGAAACGCCAGCCATATGTTATGCATACGTTAGAACGTTGTCATACGTTGGCATTACATTGCAAATGCGCGGACTGAACGATCTCCATCAGAGGAATGAAAATCAACATAGGACAACATAAGAACAACGTTCCTCTGACGTGTGTCTAACGTATCTCGACGTACGCATGCACAAAACTTCGCCGACCCCCTGATGTGCTCTGCCGTATGTCGACATACATTGACATATACCAACACGAGCCTAACACGTGTAATGCATCACAACATATCCCGACGTAGCGGCAAAAAATCACATACGTCACCGTACATTTGCGCGATGTGTCGTAATGTGACGGCCCCATTAAGCTCACAGCACCAGTGTCATCTGATGGGGGTGGAGGGTGGTTGAACCCAGTAGGAACATCTAGCGTAGAGCGGGATTCGAACCCAGAGTTCTAATATTCCAGGCGAACCCCGACGATCCGTAGTCGGAACCTTCCTTAAGCCCTGGTCACATAGTGAACATAGTTGAACGTAGGATAGATTAATGTGGGTCAAACGTGGTGTAAGCGCGTTAAACTACAGTGAAAAACGTTACAGTACGGCAGGTTTTGGTACGGATAAATACGTTATGGCCTGGATACTGGTAGGTTCAACTACGTCCAAGTATGCTAAATTTTGCTGATGTATGCTAGAGTACACTAGAGTACATTAAGATTTTGGAGACTTTGCCACAGTACATTAGCCTCTAACGTAGCGCTCTTTTGAACGTGTCCAAAGATTAAATCGGAGCTCACGGCCCACTCACGTTATTACCAAGTTAGCATGATGGAGAAGTATGGATGCCGGTACGTTCAACTACATTCAACTATGTACAACTACGTTAGCCTCCAATACGTTCAACTACGTCCACTAACGTGTATGTGACCAGCCCTTTAGACACAGAAATCAGCGTTGATGACAGACTGGTGGATTTCGCAGAACACACCACAAATGTCAGGGTTGTACGGAATGGCAGAGGTGTGGGTTCGAGACCCACTCTATGCATGAATTTTCCCCTCGTTTGCAAAGAAACACTACAGGAATGACTACATTTAGGAGACTCATTCCAACACTATGTTGAGTACCGATGCTGTACACTAGACAACATAGGCTGCTCCCCCACTTTCAATGTTCAGAACGGGGTGTGCTGCACACAATGCAGCATATTCCACTTCCCCATCGCCATGTATGAACCAAATGTGATCGCTTCAACGGCTAGAAGACTAGTGCCTCGGCGCTGACAAATTATGCGTTCAGATGAATAAAATATTTATACAATTTTTCTTTTATTGTGTAGACACATTTCTCAACGTTTGCACTGAATTGAACACGGAACTGAAAACTTCACACACACACACACACACACACACACACACAAATAACTCCGAGTGAAGGATGAACGAGTCAACCACGGGAAGTGGTAGCCGAATCGGTAGAGCGCAGGCTTCCCATGCAGAATGTCAGGAATTCGAAACCCGGTTGACTGAAACCAATGACTTACAAAATGTCGCTACCTAGCCTGGTGCTCGGCACTAACAGGATAAGGCAAGGACTGGATAGCTCAGTATCAGTTTGAATACCAACTAAGTCAAACCATAGATGTTGCTAGGACGGAAAACGACAACAAACAAACGACGGTGTTGCAGAAAACTACACTCCAGCAGACGACAACTAGACTCCTGCAGACGACAACTACACTCCATCAGATGACAACTACACACCAGCAGACGACAACTGCACTCCAGCAGACGACAACTACACTCCAGCAGACGACAACTACACCCAGCAGAAACAACTACACTCCGTCAGACAACAACTACACTCCGTCAGAGGACAACTACACTCCAGCAGACGACAACTACACTCCAGCAGATGACAACTACACTCCATCAGACGACAACTACACACCAGCAGATGGCAACTACACTCTGTCAGATGACAACTACACTCCAGCAGACGACAACTCCACTCCAGCAGACACTACTACTACTACTACTACTACTACCACTGTGACTACGACTACACTCACCTTGACACTCATTGTGCAGGTTCGGCACCCAGGCTGGGTGGATATATACACTCTGGGTTCGTGTCCTCCTGTGGTCGGCTAGGTTGTAGGGACTTTCACAAAGTGTGTGTACGGCCTGTCGGGACTCCTGGGGCTACAAGTGTACGAGGCTCTGACCCAGTAACTGGGTTTACAAGAACACGCCCACACACACCATGTGTACTGAGATCAGGATGGGAGAGGGAGGGGGGGGGGGGGGATGAAGAGGAGGAGGGGGAAGAGGAGGGACAGGGACAGGGAGGGAGACGGGCGGGGGGAGGGGCCGGTGTTGCAGCTTAAAAAGGACCCGGCTTAAAATGGGGCTTTTCGCAATGCGCATGCGTCAGAGTCGAATGGCAAGCCTTAAAACTTATCTGAATTTCTGGCTTACTTCTTTCCGTCTATGGGAGAGCTCTCTTGAATTATAGGTCGAGACAAGCCAGGATTCCTTCAGGAATCATTGTAGGGAATATTGTATGCTTGATAGTATATATATATATATATATATATATATATATATATAGTATATATATATATATATTATATATTTATTTAGTATATATATTATCCTCTGCACTAACAAGGTAACAAGCAATTAACAAGTTATTAGGGGGAGGGATGAGAGGGACAGGGAGGGCGGCATGGAGGGAGGAGGGAGAGTGACGGGGAAGAAGGGAGGAATGAGAGGGACAGGGAGGGAGGGGGATGAGGGAGAGGCGGGGAGGGGTTGGGAATGAGTGGGACGGGAGGAGGGTGTGAGGGAGAAGGGAGAGGTGCGGGAGGGGGGAGGGTGAGGGGCGGGGAGGGAGGCATGGAGGGAGGGGGAGAGGGGGGGGAGGGGAGGAAATGAGAGGTCGGGGAGGATGGAGGAGGAGGGTGAGGAGCGGGGAGGGGGAGGGAGAGGGGGGGGAGGGGAGGATGGAGGGAGGGGGGGGGGGCGGGAGGGAGTTATGGAGTGAGGGGGGAGGGGCGGAGGGGGGGGGGGAGGGGCGGGGAGGGAGGCATGGAGAGAGGGGGAGAGGGGGGGGAGGGGGAGGGAGAGGGGGCGGGGAGGGAGGCATGGAGGAGGGGGAGAGGGCGGGAGGGGGGAGGGAAGGGCGGTAGGGGGGAGGGAGAGGGGCGGGGGGGAGGCATGGAGGAGGTGGGAGAGGGGCGGGGAGGGGGGGGAGAGGGGCGGGGAGGGAGGCATGGAGGGAGGGGGGGAGGGGCGGGGAAGGGGGAGGGAGAGGGGGGAGGGGGAGGAATGAGGGGGACGGGGGAGGGAGGGAGGAGGAGAGGGCGGGGAGTGTGGTGGAATGAGAGGGACGGGGAGGGAGGAGGGAGAGGACGGGGAGGAATGAGGGCGGGGAAGGAGGCATGAGGGAGGAGGGAGGAGGGTGGGGAGGGAAGGGGGAAGAGAGGGGCGGGAGGAGGGTGGAGGGAGGAGGGAGAGGCGGGGAGGTGGGGATGAAGGGACCGGGAGGCGGGAGGGGAGGAGGAAGATGAGAGGAAGGGGGGGATGAGAGGATGGGAGGGAGGGTAGAGGGGAGAGGAGAGGGATGGGGGGGGAAGGAGGGGGAAAGGGACGGGGAGGGGGGAGGAGGGGGGAGAGGGACGGGGAGGGGGGAGGAATGAGAGGGGCGGGGAGGGGGGACGGAGGGAGGAGGGAGAGGAACGGGGAGGAGGGAGGAAGGGAGGGAGGAGGGAGAGGGACGGGGAGGAGTGGGAGAGTGCGTAGGTGTGCATGTATACTGAGAGTGGGGGGGAGCAGGATGCAGAGGGACCGGTGGGTGGGGGGAGGGTGTGGAGAGTGGAAGTGGGTGTGCGCGTGCGAGTGTATGTGTAGGTCTTGGTAGATATTCTCGATGTATATATGGGGGTTACATAAATAGTGTTTATTCTTCAGAATATCACATATGTCAGCATCGAGACACTAGTCTTACTGTCATAAACATTGTTAGCCATTTACACAAATTACTTTAGCGATGATTAATCAAAGGAATGAGAATGTCATTGATGACGGTGCTGAGGGATGTCGCTCGCACGACCGTTTGCTTAGTGTAAGTACATATTGACAGTTAGTTTCAATAGTTGGATTGCATGGTTCCGCGTTATATGGGGGGGAATGCGGAAACATAAATAGAAGTTGGGTAGCTGTAGAGGTTTTAGCATTAGTTACTAAGTAGGCAGTGGACACACAAGGGAGGAGAAGAAGAAGAGCGAGGGTCTCTGTGCTGATGGAGTAGGTGGGGGTGGGTGGGGGTGGGTGGGGGGAGTCACTGATCCTGAGGAAGGACTAAAGCTGCTACCCGGAATGTTCACACAACCGGGGGTGGGGTGGTTAACATTGCTATTACAAAAATAATAGTAATAATTATGTCCATCGTAACATGGACACCAACTATGTGGTACCCATCTTCAGAGAACAACCCATACATTAAATGTCCATGTATTATGTGGAAATGGAATTAATCGATTTATGCAAGCAGCATTCAGTTATAAATAGCCTAAAGGAGAAACATGGATGTTGCTTACAGGATAAGACCAGGAAATAAATCACTTCACTGGAGACGCTTGATCGATTGTAATAAAAAGGGAGCGTGAATTTAATTAAAATCCTGATGAATTTAATAATGGAGTTCCACCAGTTTGCTGCAAATGCGTTCGCTACAAACTTTATTCGTTTGTTGTTGTTTTACATCCTAGCAACATCTACGGTCCCGCCCTGATATGACCGTGGATGTTGCCAGGATGTAAAACTCCAACAATATGACACAAACCCGAGGAACGATCTCACTTCCTTCATCTTAGCCAGGCGCTCGGCATTACTAGGACAGGGCAAGGACTGGTGTGCTCAGTGTCAGGATAATGTGACTGAGTGGGATACCAGGTCATGGTCCCGGCGGCCTGGTTTCCCAGTGAGACAGCACTATAAAGTCGCCAGGATGCGCACTGTCACAAGTCGGTACCCGTCCTGATATGACCTTAGATGTTGCTAGGACGTAAAACAACAACAAACAAACAAACAATCATATCCATGTGCCTGGGCCAGTTCGCCATAGTAGAGAGCTTCTCGAGATCCGCCTTAATCCCCTCCGCTCAGACAATACACCCCAGGTATTGCATCTCACGCCTAAAAATTCTACACTTCGAGGCCTTGAGCTTTAAACCATAGGAGTGCAAATGATCAAACACTTTTGCAGCCTATCCGAGCATTCATTTAATGTTTGACTGAAGACCATGACATCCAGATAGACTAGGCAGATCCTCCACTGAAGACATGCCAACATATCTGTCATCATCTTTTTGAACGTTGCCGGTGCATTGCACAAACCAAACGGCATAATGTTCCACTCATACAGACCTAGATGAGTACTAAACGCAGTCTTAGCAATATCTGCTGGATCCATCGCTACCTGATGGTAGCCCGACTGCAGATCCAATGTGCAAAACCACTTATTCCCACCTAGGCTCTCAAGAGACTCATCAATATTCGGTAACAGATAGGCGTTCTTCCGCGTCTGCACATTGAGCTTTGTGTAATCGATACAAAAAACGGATTGTCCCGTCTTTCTTTTTGACCAGATGGACGGGTGAACTCCAAGGAGAATCAGTACTCCTTATAACTCCACTCTTCAGCTCCGTCTCCAGTGCTTCTTTCTTCGATTGCACGAAACGGCGATAAGGAATCCTGAAGGCGGTGGTCTCACCCATGTCTATACCATGCTTGACCACCTCTGTCCACCGTAACGTCTCCTCCGGTACCGCAAAATCCTCTGTGTTATCCGACAGGAATTGCACTACCTCCAAACGTTCCACCTCTGTGTCCACCTTGAATCCCATCGCCAATGGTACAAGATGAGCGGGCAAATTGCCACTCAGGGGTTCTGAGTGTGATACACTCCTAGGTGTTGCCAAAAGTCACAACATTGTTTATGTTCCCCTGCACTGCAATACCCACCTTCCCCCTACTACTGACAACAATAGGAGAAACAGCTGACTGCATGGCCCCCGGCTGACCCAGTCCCACCACGCACCGCCGGTCCGGCCAGCCCTCGCCCCAGTCACCTAGCAATGGTGAGTTTCTGGGCCAAGGGCCAGATCACCTGTGACCCAGTTGCGCTGTGCCGCCTCTCCGTCTTCATCACGTAATCTGGCTTTAGTTGTTGCCACACTAGGGCCTGGTGATCGGCCGTGTGCGTTCGATATTGTAGTTGTCCTGCGATCCGTCGAGCGATAGTTCATACTTCCACCGAGTCATTCCTTGCACTTAAACCTCTTGTGCGACTTTGCCCCGCATTTGGAGCAGATGTGCACATAGCAACACTCCTCCTCAGTGCATGAACAACCGGCCTCCCAATTCCAAGCATAACACGCTCGGGAGACAGGGTTACCTATAGATCTCCGTGTTGCTAGAGTCTCTTTAGTCCCTGTTCTTTTGCCCCTCTGGTTATGCGCCCCATAGTGTAGGACACTTTCTTCGTCGTTCTTCTTGGCAAAGGCTTCAAAACCAGTTAACTCTGTGTTTTTCCTTACCGCTAGAGCATAATCAACGTGCGCGGAGTCTTTGTAGTAATTATCTCGCGCACGGCAGCTCATAATGTGGATGTGCTCAATGAAGGCATGGTAGTCTGCCGTAGTAAGTTCTTGCAGATCCAAGCACCAGAGTGTCGATGCCGCAACTAGTTCATGAATATTTAGTTTTCTGACATCCCTCCCCCCCAAAGTGTACCGCTTAAGGGACCACTTACTGCGTCTCCGTCGTGAGGCACTGCTGTCGCTCCTAGATATGCGGTGTGACATTGCATCCTCCCTCGATCTTCTGCGTGATCGTCCGAAATCGGAGTACCCGATGTCGGAGCTTCCCGCGACGATTCAAACTTGTGTGGCTGATCTTCGAATTTGGCGGGAACCGTCTTGCTTTCAAATGTGCCATGTTGGATTTTGTGAGCCCTCCAAATTTGGGCCTCCCGCTCCGCTCTCAGGTTCAATAGCCGCTCCTCTAGCTTCCCTAGTTTAAGAGCCCTCTCCAGACTATCGATCTCCTCTTGCGCCCTTCTCTCCTTCTTGCTGATCGACAGTTCCGTCATCGCTGATTCACCCACACCCTCGATCTCCTTTGCCATCCTTGCTGCTGTACTCCTAGTAGTCCTCCCTGTATGTGACTTATTCAAGTCCTTATTGCTCACACAGCTCTCCGTATCTCCTTGGTCATGCTTATCACCGTGCAATAGACCATCTATCGCTCCCGAGCCCTCAGACTCTCGATCCGAACAGTTCCGAGTCCTTCCTGTTGAGTGCACAGCTGGTGCGATCCTCACACAGAGTTCAGAGTTCAATCTGGGCCAAACAACACACAGACTCTGCATAGTATCTACACACAACTGTCCCTACTCCGTGTAGGCTTCTTCCCATCTTAGTTAACTGAGTGTAGATCTCAAATACGATCCTTACAGTTCAAATCTGTGTACGCACTGCGCCTTCCACATACATATATATATACCTGATAGCGACCGCGCCGCCCGAAGTCGCCTCACCCGGGCCCCCGGAACCTGATTGGCTGCTGTTGTGTGGCATGGGCCACCCCAGCCGGGTGAGTCCAGGTGGCACAGCACCCACCAGCCATACACGCACAGGTGATATTAAAGTCCTGCAGCCTAAATAATATGGGCATAACTCGTTATACAATACATATACACAGTTCAACATAAGGGCGACTCTCAGGTCAGACTTACTTAAAGTCTAAAACGTTCATATATCCGGTATTATATAAGTGGTAACATACCGTGTCATGCAAGTTATTACACCAATCAACTGCTAACGACCACTCCAAGTTAGCTTGCGGATCCAAATCATCAACCCTAAAAAAGGTACAGACACAACAAAACAGAGCCTTGAAAATACTGTATAGCAAAGACTATCTCACCCCAACTAAATCACTTCATAAACACCTGGACTTACTTATGGTAACTGACATTTATCAAATATACATTGCAAAATGTGTTTACAAGCAAAAGAATGGCCTCCTCCCTGAAATATTTGAACAATCAGGTCCATTCCCATAACACATGACAGATAAATAACATACATCACAAACACACTAGAAACAAATATGGCAAAATAACAACTGAAAACCAAGGAACCAATATCTGGAACTCAATACCAGTAGAGATGAGAAACCTTCAAACTTTGAAAAACTTCTGTAAAAAACTAAAGATAAGCTATCTCAATGCATACTAAATGGATTACCAGTAATACCCCTATTAACATACATGCAAAATAACTACTGATACTGCATGTATTGTAAGTAAGTACATGAATCTATGACACAATATCCATATAATATTCCTATCATGACTTTATTGGCATCAGTATCTCATCATAATCATTAGTTAAAAATGTAGCTTAAGTTTAATAATTTGTTATTGTCATCACTTGTTCATTCACATCATGGAGACCAGCTAGATAAGCATCGCTTTTCTGGGATCCTTTCTGTCTGTAAGGAATTTGTATGCATTTATTGTATCACCTCAGTTTATTGTAAACCTACCTTGCAGAGAGTTAAAATAAAAGAATTGAATTGAATTGAGTTTGAAATCCTGCCATCCAAGTTTGCTGAGTGTAGTTCTCAAATTACGATCCGTCCAGTTTTGAATTTGAGCACCAATCAACCGCTAACGACCAATCCAAGTTAGCTTGCGAATCCAGGCAGTTTGAAATCCTCCCATCCAAGTTTGGTGCGTGTGTATATATATAATATAATATATAGAGAGAGATGTCTTCTCTTTTAAATGAAGTAATTAAAAATATCTGGTGTGTAGAAGAGAATTGTGTGACTGAGACCAGATTGAACATTGAAGGACAGGTTAGACAAAGGAATATCTTCTTTTTGAAATTACAATTAACAACAATTTTAGCAATTCTTTTTGCAATTTGTTGTTTTGTGAAACTCACTACGTATATAAACATTGGAAACTTTCATTTTTATTTTTGTTCCACTTTTTTATTGAGGCTGTATTTATACTGTCCATAGCATATAAACCTGGGTATTCAGGCTTGTTTTCAATGCTGACCAGCTGTCGTGTTGGTGTTATCTTATCACACAGTAGCTGCTGATAAGGTATTTGACCTCATGTAAACAGACTACCTCTCTTGTGCTGAAACCACAAACTAGTTATTCTTTCTTCTTTATACAAATATGAGTACTTTTTTTAGGCTGCGGAGATGGGTTTTACGTGGATGATTTCTGAAGGAAAAGAACACCTTAAAGTTAAACACCATTTAACTATTGTGTCTACAAAACCATCCATGGACACTTGTATTCCATGGTTTCCACACCTGACCTATACAAAAAAAACTGTCCACTGCCACAAAATACAACCCTCCGTCACTAAAACTGTTGTCTGCTGCCAGTAAATGTCACATTCCACTCATTAAGATAGACGCAGATGACAGTTAGTGACCACAAACTACACTTTCAGCTTCAGTGAAAATAACAAGTCTCAGTGAAATAACATCGGTGTCCTACATTGCAGACGACATTCAGTGGAAAGCAGATAACGGTTAGTGCCCACCGACTACACTCTCAGTGAAAATCAACAAGTCTCAGTGAAATAACTTCCATGTCCGACATTGCAGACGACATTCAGTGAAAAGCAGACGACAGTTAGTGCCCACAGACTACACTCTCAGTGAACATCAACAAGTCTCAGTGAAATAACTTCCGTGTCCGATGTTGCAGACAACATTCAGTGGAAAGCAGACGACAGTTAGTGTCCACAGACAACACTCTCAGTGAAAAACAACAAGTCTCAGTGAAATAACATCGGTGTTCTTCATGGCAGACGACATTCAGTTGAAAGCAGACGACAGTTAGTACCAACAGACAACACTCTCAGTGAAAAACAACAAGTCTCAGTGAAATTACATTGGTGTCCTACTATAGAAACATGAAGTTACTCGGCCGCTGTGAGAAGCCCCATGAGACTACAATACTCTTCCCCTTCATTTCACCTGTGATGCAGTCATACTAAACCAATATTTCCCACTCTGTAACTAAGACTAAGCAAGAAAGGAAGACAAGTCACAAAGATAGACAGTGAGGATGTTGTGCTTTATTGGCATCAACTCCTGCTCACCTATCAGTGACCTATCACCCTAACCCATCACCTTCAGTCCACACAGTATCTCATTACTACTTTAGCCTGTATAGAAAGCAGTGCCTACAGTCCATGGGACAGGAGTCCTATGGCTGTGTACATACTCAATTGGAATATATGAATTTTGCTAGCATCAGACAGAGTGTCTGGGGTTCCTGCTCAAGAGTAGGTGTGTCTCACTCAAGAGCCAGGAGTAGAGTGATCCCTCTCCCGAATGTCTGGAGAAGTTTCTTGAATAATTAATTAGAATGAGACTTGTGTGGTCATACTAGGCCAAAGTGGGTCAGGTGATCGGACCTCCCACAGCCAGCCAATCAGACACTCCACTACAGACTGGTCAGTGCAATGCCCTAATATGGGGGAGTTGCCACCCAACCCAGCCTGGAGGGGGTGGCCCTAAGGAATGTGGTATGGCTGGTGTGCTTGGCCCTGTGTCCGGTAGGGGCAGGGAGTTGTAGACAGTTACAATTAGATATATATATATGTATATACCAAAAATGTACTTTTTCTCCAATTGCATTCTTTATGAATACATAGAGGAACATTTCATCAACCTTGAACTGCTTCTTATATAAGAACATCTCTTCATTAACTTTAGGCATCATGCATGAACATATATCTCACATAGTTTATATCATGTCATCATGTGAGTGGGGGGCACCATTGCTTTTAGATTACATAACCTTCTCCCCACTCCATCACCCAAGAATAATAATGCTCTCTGCCAATATATAATTCTTTACCGAAAATCCATATATTTTTACACTACGTTGAAGACGATATTCCGTTGAAAGACGACAGTTAGTGCCCACAAACAACATTCTCAGTAAAAAACAAATCTCAGCGAAATAACATCGGTGTCCTACATTGCAGACGACATTCAGTTGAAAGCAGATGACAGTTAGTGCCCACAGACAACACCTTTAGTGAAAAACCAATCATCTTCAGTGACAAAAAAACAAGTCTCAGTGAAATAACATCGGCGTTCTTTATTGCAGACGACATTCAGCGGAAAGCAAACAGATAATGCCCACAGACTACACTCTCTACACTACAGACACAGTTAGTGCCCACAGACTACATTTTCAGTGAAAAACAAACAAGTCTCAGTGAAATAACATCGACGTTCTTCATTGCAGATGACATTCAGTTGAAAGCAGACAACAGATAATGCCCACAGACTACAGTCTCAGTGAAAAACCACAAGTCTCAATGAAATAACATCGGCGTTCTTCATTGCAGACGACATTCGGCGGAAAGCAGACGACCTTGCGAGGCTCGTTAGGGGAGCGAAGCGGCTTGTTTGGCCGACACGCCAGTTATCAGCACACTTGGACTCCTCTGGTGATACCCATTATTGCCGCAATAACCATCACCGGCAGGAGCTCGGCAGTGTCTCCTAATGCAGATAATACTCAGAGCGCGGGGAAAAGAGAGAGAAAGAGAGAGAGAGAGAGAGAGAGAGAGAGAGAGGAAAAGTCGTCTGCGAACAATAACAACATCATGACAAAGTATAATTTCACCAGGCAATACTGTAAAGACATGCTGCTATCAAGAAGTAACACGCAAGATCTTATTTTAGAACTATTCAGAAGCGTGGAAGTAATGTAGTAGTCTGCACTGACCTCTCAGGCAAGGAGCCGCATAGAGAGGTAGGCGTGGGTCGGGTGGTGACATCAGGGAGCCTAGCTGGTGTAATAGTTAGCACACTGGCCCAGAATGCATGGGATGTGGGTTCGATTCCCGCTCTAGGTGCACTATTTCCCATGGTCATCACCGCCATGACAGTTATGTTGCTGCTATGGACTTGGAATGGTGTTTGCTTTGTTTGTTTTCTCTTCTTGTTGTATGGGTCATGGCACTGGTCTTCCGACTGTGTATGGCATAGTTATTTATACTACTTTTACATATTTGCTTTTAAAGGGAAAAGGGGGGAGCGAGACATAGCTCAGGCCGTAGAGTGTCCACCTGTGAAGGTGTGGGTCATCCTATCGATCCTGCTCAGTGGGCCCATTTGCAGTTTGGGTTATTTTCCGTTCCAACCAGTGGTCCACAACTGGTTCATCAAAGGATGTGGTATGTGCTGTCCTGAATGTGGGAAAGTGCATATAAAAGACCCCTTGCTGCTTATCGGAAGGAGTAGCCTATGTGGCGGCGGCAGGTTTCCTCTGGGGAGATATGTCAGAATGACCATATGTTTGACGTCCAATAGCCGATGATAAAAATCAAAGTGTGGGTTCAAGTCCCTCTCTAAGTGCAACTTTTCCCTGTATAGTAAAAACAGCTCCTATGACATCGGTTCCATGACCAGGATGCTGTGCATGCTGTACACTGCATAGTGTTGAAACTTTCCCGTGTATATATATATACAAGTGCACTACCTGGATATTTGTAATTGGAAGTAGGAGATTTATAATTCCACGGGGACGAGTGTAGTGAAGTACACTGAACTCCACAGGTCAATACCGGGCGCAGTGGCTCAATCGGTAGAGCGTGGGCCTTGCGTTCGGGAGATCAGGAGTTTGGTTCCCGGTCAAGTCAATCCAATGACTTATCAAATTGATACTTGTCGCATCCTAGCCAGGTGCTCTGCATTAATAGGATAGGGCAAGGACTGATTAGATCAGTCTCAGGATGATGTGACTGAGTGGGATATTGGGTGATGGTGCCGGCGGCCTGATTTCCCAGTGGGGCAGCACTATAAAGTCACCATCAGTGTGCGGTGTCACAAGTCAGTACCCATCATGATATAACCTTACATGTTGCCAGGACATAAAACTCCAACAACCAACCAACCCCAGGTGAAATACCACATGGGCAGGTATCCATGAGTAGATTGATTGCATCTGGGAACCTAGATAGCCCAACAGTCTAGCGCTAGGCTCGGAATGGCAGAAATGCTGCTTCTAGTTCCACTCTAGGCACAATGTTTCTCTGCAGTTGAAAAAATACCCAACACGACAGGTACAATTAAAAACTATATAGTACATGATGTAGCAAGTAAAGGGATATATATCTAAGCTATGCGCTTATTTGTTGATACAGCTCTGACCACAAGTCATTTCACGTCCTGATATCACGTCAGATGTTGCTAGGATGCAAACCCCATTCATTCACTTTACTCCCCTTCCAATGGGACGATATGACCCAATCGGTGATGCTACGAGTGTTGGCTGACTTCATGTATGGAAGGTTCGAGTCCGGCTGAGTCAAACCAGTGACTTACCAAATTTATACATGTCGCTTCCTAGCCTGGCACTCGGCATTAATAGGATAGGGCAACGACTGGTTAGTTCAGTATCAGGATAATGTGACTGAGTGGGAGATTGTGTCATCGTGCCGGCGGCCTGCTCCTTTCTGGTGGGGTAGTGCTATTAAGTCGCACGCTGTCACAAATCGGTACCTATCATATAACCCTAGATGATGCAGGGACATAAAACCCCAAAAAGCAAACAGATTGCTTCCCATGTATGTGCTTGGAGTGTCTGCTTTGTTTGGCATGTGTATAGGGGGTGTGTGTCTCAGAGTGAAGGCCAGGTATAGCTGAGTGTTTGAGCGTGTGTGTAGGGTGTGTGTGTATCATAGGGAAGGCCAGGTATAGCTGAGTGTGTGAGCGTGTGTGTAGGGTGTGTGTGCATGTTAGAGGGAAGGCCAGGTATAACTGAGTGTGTGAGCATGTGTGTAGGGTGTGTGTATCAGAGGGAAGGCCAGGTATAGCTGAGTGTGTGAGCGTGTGTGTGTGAGAGGGAAGGCCAGGTATAGCTGAGTGTGTGAACGTGTGTGTAGGGTGTGTGTGTCAGAGGGAAGGCCAGGTATAGCTGAGTATGTGAGTGTGTGTGTAGGGTGTGTGTGTGTCAGAGTGAAGGCCAGGAAGAGCTGAGTGTGTAAGCGTGTGTGTAGGGTGTGTGTGTGTTAGAGTGAAGGCAAGGTATAGCTGAGTGTGTGAGCGTGTGTGTAGGGTGTGTCTGTGTTAGAGGGAAGGCCAGGTATAGCTGAGTGTGTAAGCCTGTGTGTAGGCTGTGTGTGTGTCAGAGTGAAGGCCACGTATAGCTGAGTATGTGAGTGTGTGTGTAGGGTGTGTGTGTGTGTCAGAATGAAGGCCAGGAAGAGCTGAGTGTGTGAGCGTGTGTGTAGGGTGTGTGTGTGTCAGAGGGAAGGCCAGGTATAGTTGAGTGTGTGAGCGTGTGTGTAGGGTGTGTGTGTGTGTCAGAGGGAAGGCCAGGTATAGCTGAGTGTGTGAGTGTGTGTGTAGGGTGTGTGTGTGTCAGAGGGAAGGCCAGGTATAGCTGAGTATGTGAGTGTGTGTAGGGTGTGTGTGTCAGAGGGAAGGCCAGGTATAGCTGAGTGTGTGAGAGTGTGTGTGTCAAAGGGAAGGCCAGGTATAGCTGAGTGTGTGAGCGTGTGTGTAGGGTGTGTGTGTGTCAGAGGGAAGGCCAGGTATAGCTGAGTATGTGAGTGTGTGTGTAGGGTGTGTGTGTGTGTCAGAGTGAAGGCCAGGAAGAGCTGAGTGTGTGAGCATGTGTGTAGGGTGTGTGTGTGTTAGAGTGAAGGCCAGGTATAGCTGAGTGTGTGAGCGTGTGTGTAGGGTGTGTGTGTGTTAGAGGGAAGGCCAGGTATAGCTGAGTGTTTGAGCGTGTGTGTAGGGTGTGTGTGTGTCAGAGTGAAGCCCAGGTATAGCTGAGTATGTGAGTGTGTGTGTAGGGTGTGTGTGTGTCAGAGTGAAGACCAGGAAGAGCTGAGTGTGTGATCGTGTGTGTAGGGTGTGTGTGTGTGTCAGAGGGAAGGCCAGGTATAGTGGAGTGTGTGAGCCTGTGTGTAGGGTGGGTGTGTGTGTGTGTGTCAGAGGGAAGACCAGGTATAGCTGAGTGTGTGAGTGTGTGTGTAGGGTGTGTGTGTCAGAGTGAAGGCCAGGTATAGTGGAGTGTGTGAGTGTGTGTGTAGGGTGTGTGTGTCAGAGGGAAGGCCAGGTATAGCTGAGTGTGTGAGCCTGTGTGGTAATTGATTGATTGATTAATTGATGGATTAATGGCTTTAATCGTGTATCGGTGCGACCGAGATCACGTGACCGATCCACTGATACAGGGATACAATGGATTGTTTCTGTGTGGTGGGGGATTTTTTTATTTTAACAATCCAAAAGCCTATTTTGTTTTGCTTGTTGGGGTTTTACATCCTAGCAACATCTAAGTTCATTTCATGACAGGTACCGACTTGTGACAGTACACTCTCTGGGCGACTTTATAGTGCTGCCCCACTGGGATACCAGAGCACAAGAACCATAACCCGATTTCCCACTCATTAACATTATCCTGACACTGAGCTAGCCATTCCTTGTCCTATCCTAGTAATGCCGAGCACCAGGCTAGGTACCGACAAGTATAACAAAAAATGTAAGTCATTGCTTTGACTCGGCCGCGGTCGAGAACCGGACCTTCCACATGGGAAACATGTGCTCTTACCGAATCGGCCAGGTATAGCTAGCTGGTGTAAGGTGTGTGTGTCCGGTGCAAAATTATGATTTTCACAATAATGGGCAAATGGTAGGGGGGTGAGACACCACATGGGCCCGTATTCATGGGCTGGTGCCAGGCTTAGCCGGTGCTACACGCTAGCTTTGGGGTAGCTATCCGCGGCTAGCGGCGGGTTGGAGAAATAGGTCAAGTCGTATTCACCAATGTCCAAGCCGCCACGGATAGCTAACCGTGAGTTTATTTATAGATTTGGGAATTCCCTCGATTTGACAATATGAATAACGCCGCCAATGCGGCGGGAGCGTTAATAAAGGTTCGATTTTAGGGTTAAATTGATAAAATTTCACTTACTGCATATGTAATTATGTTAAATATGATAGCATTGAATAGATTTGGGCCTAATATATAGCCGTCGATTCGGCGGCGGCGATTTGTTTTGTTTACATTCGTCGATTCGACAATATGTATATCACCGCCAATGCAGCGGCGGCGTTAATATTGTTTTGAATTTAAGGTTAATTTAATGAAATTTCACTTATTGTGTATGTAATTCTGTTAAATATGATAGCATTGAATAGATTTGGCCGCCGATGCGGCGGCGGCAATGTTTTGTTGATGTTCGACAGTATGGATAGCGACGTCGATGCGGCGGCGGCGGCGGCGATGTGCGTTTGTTGATATGCGACAGTATGGATATCGACGTCGAAGTGGCGGTGGCGATTTGTTTACTTTACATTCGTCGATTCGACAATATGCATAACGCCTCCAATGTGGCGGCAGCGTTAATAACGGTTCGATTTTAAGGTTAATTTGATTAAATTTCACTTAGTGCGTATGTAAATCTGCCAAATATGATCGCATTGAATAGATTGAGAGCCACACACGCACACTAACCGGCGTGGCTAGCAGTTAACCCTGATTCGAAAACGGGGTAGCGTAGCCTAGGTTACGCTCCGCGGCTAGCGCTGGCACCGGCTCATGAATGCGGATTTTCCACCGTTAGCCGGGTGGGGTACCACTAGCCGCGGTTAGAGCCCTATCCCAAGCTCATGAATACGGGCCCTGTAGGGTAGGAGGGGAATTAGGGAGCTGCTTGAAAGCAGACCTCCCGCCCTCCAGGTTGCACCCCAGCCTCCAGTAACCCAAACTACCGAAGAACATATCAAAAGAGGTTACAGGGGTATTTGCAGCAAGTATAACAAGTAAATAACAAAGCAGGGGCCAAATGTAAGAGCCACAATTTATCGGCAGCGGAGTTAAGGGCGGCTGGCGGGGTATCTATTGTCGGCGTTAATATATGTGTCACGGGGGATGTATCAGTCCAAAGCGCGCGTGGGTTAGCTAACGTTTCAGTTATTTATAGATTTGGGAAATCCCTCTGCGTTTGTACCCATATATTAGGCTCAAATATATTAAACGCTATCATATTTAACAGAATTAGATACGCAATAAGTGAGATTTGAAGAAATTAACCCTAAATTCGAAGCAATATTAACGCTGCCGCTGTAACGGCGGCGATATTAATAGTTATATTTTCGAATCGACGAACGTAAAGTAAACAAATCGCCGCACCCGCCGCATCGACGTCGCTTTCCATACTGGCGGCGGCGGCGATTTGTTGACTGTACGATCGTCAATTCGAAAATATAACTATTAGTATCGCCGCCAATGCGGCGGTAGCCTTAATAACGCTTCGAATTTAGGGTTAATTTAATGAAATTTCACGATTTGAGTATGTAATTCTGTTAAATATGGTCGCTTTGAATAGATTTGGCCCGAATCGGTCCCTAACCTGCACGTTAACCCAGGCTCAAGTGGGAGTTAGTGACGGCGACGTTAACCCTCGAGGCGGTAGCCTAACCCGCGCACATACATTGACACTTTGGCCGCTAACCCGGGAAATCCGCACGACGCGTGGGTTACGAGCCCTAACCCGGACTCTTACATTTGGCCCCAGGAGAATTACATACATGAATAATATTTGCATAATTACTTTATACCTCACGTATGCACTGTACATTAATAACAGGAAAACATAAGCGATACATGGTTATGCATCGCATGTTGGAAATAGGAGTTGGCCTACGGCCTCGTGCCACAGTCAGCGCGTCCACATATAGACACACAGACAGACACGCTATACGTGTCTTTTTACAATGCACACCGGACGCCGTGGACTAATCGGTAGAGCGCGGGCCTCGCGTGCGGGAGATCCGGAGTTTGGTTCCCGGTGGAGTCAAACCAATGACTTATCAAATTTATACTTGTTGCTTTCTCGCCTGGAACTCGGAATTAATAGGGTAGGACAAGGACTGGTTAGCTCAGTGTCAGAATAATGTGACTGAGTGGGATATTGGGTCATGGTGCCAGTGGCCTGATTTCCCAGTGGAGCAGCACGATAAAGTCACCACGCGTGCGCACTGTCACAAGTCGGTACCCGTCCTGATATGACCTTAGATGTTGTCAGGATGTAAACATCCAACAACCAACCAACTATTACGACACACCACACCAACAAACACATGGTGCATTATTCACAGTTGTTTGGTTGCTGTTCGTGACAATGTTTGTAAAAGGATGGTCGGAGGGAAACAAAACAATAGTGTTTTTGCAAGGCAGCGAAATAATTAATGACAGCACAAAAAGGATTTTACTACGAACCTCTGCGCCACTGATCCGGGGCCATATGTATGAACAACTTTTTATCGGATCCGGTGTTAAGGGCCACCGCCGGTGTCGTGGTTTAAAACCCCGGCCAGATCGCATCCCCTGCCGTGGCTTCTGCGCATGCGCGGATTTTAAGCGCGTCGTCTGCGCATGCGTCAAATTCTCCCCAGTTTCAAACACCCGTGGATGAAGACAGTTGACTAAGCATTTATTTTTGTAAAATAAATTTAAAAGCTTTCATTGGATCGATTAAAAATATCTTAATGCGCGATTGAAGAGGAAGATCTGAAGTATTTAATGTAACCTAAGAGCAATTTATGCTGAAAGTATTAAAGAGAGAGATAATAGTGAAAGTTGGGATATTCTGAGTGTCAGTGCCAGTGCATTGTCAATGGCCGTGAGCAATCTTCATACAGAAAAAGTGAAATATCTCTAAAACTACACCACTTAGAAACAAACCGCTCGGTACACATATAGAAAACATATTCAACGAATAGATTATATTAAATTTATACGGTTAGGGTTGTGCATTTCTATTAATTTCTATTAAGCCATGGCAAGGCATCCGATCTGGCAGGGCTTTCAAACTCCGACATGCTGCAGTTTGCAGGCCCTCCGAAAATCCGCGCATGCGCAGAAGCCACGGCAGGGGATGCGATCTGGCCGGGGTTTTAAACCACGACACCGGGTTAGGTAATGCCGGTTTTGGTAAATGGGTCATGGGGTATGTACGGGTGCAAAGTGTAGTGGCGTTAGCTAAACTAGCAGTTATTTATAGATTTGGGGTATCCCTCTGAGCCTGTTGCCGCCGAGCACCGCTATTTGCCAATATCGCCGCATCGGCGTCAGCAGCAATTTGTTTTCAATCGACAATATGAAAATCGCCGCCAATGTGGCGGCAGCGTTAATATCGGTTGGATTTTGGCGTTAATTTGACCAAATTTCACTTTTTTACTATGTTATTCTGTTAAATATGATAGCATTGAATAGATTTGGTCCTACTATATCGCTGCCGATCCGGCGGCGATTTGTTTTGTTTATACCTTGATACCATACATTCGACAATATGAACATCGCCGCCGATGTAGCGGCGGCGTTAATATCACTTCGATTTTGAGGTTAATTTGACCAAAGTTCACTTTCTGATTATTTTATTCTGTTAAATATGATAGCATTGAATAGATTTGGACCTAATCGGTACCTAACACCACCCTTAAACCTGCTACGGAGTGGTGTTAGTGTACCCGACCTTAAACTCGCTGTGTTTGCACAACACCGCTCCATACATACTGACTTTTCTCCGCTAACCTGGAAATCCCGTCCAAAACCAGTTTTACCTCGCTAACACCGCCTCATGCATATGGCCCCTGATTAATGACGTTACAAACGACGAATGGGAGCGACCAGTCCTTTCTAGACTGCTTAAATCAGTTTCTACACTGCTTAAATCGCAAGGATGTTATTAACACCTATGTCAATGCTAAACTATAATTATGCCGTTCGACGCCGACATCCAATGGTCCCCCATGCACCAATTGGCATGGACTCAGACTGACTCATAGACATATATATATATATATATTTAACCGTCTGGCTATTCCACCCCCGCCTAAGGCGAGCCTACGGGTTAATATAAATAATTGTTTCCATGTGAATTTCTTTGGGCCAGCCGCCGCCATTGTAGCTTTTCCTCCCGCCTGCGAGTTGACCGTCGTCGGTGTCCGCCCCGTACTGAAGGCGCCAGCCAGAGTATTGTCTAAATACTAGATTTGCCTTTGTGCGCATTTATCGGCCTAAAGTGTATTTACATTAGGTTATTTCAACTGCTGGCTGCCCCCTTCGTCGTTGGAGATATTATGAATGTTACTAACTGAATCCAAATATGTGCAGTCCAGCAAGAGTTGCTGCCGCTGTCTCTACTATCTAGTTTACATTATATGTCGTGGTTCTAGCCTAAAAGTAACACTACGTTAATTCTGTGAATGCGTCAGTTATTAGATTCCCGCAGATGGGTAGATTACTTGCAGAAGGCCGACTTAGGCTTAAGGCCTCTAAGTTCATAGAAAGCAATCGAATATCAGGTTTCCATAACGGTTAATCTACGATAAGACTGGAGGATAGTAAAGAATGCAAGGAACGTCCTGAATCACCGTCACAAGAGCTCACGGTTTATTCTTACCCAAAACTAACATGGATACCAACGAAATATACGTAGTTAATAAAGTAGTAGATGCCTCCCGTTCCCTCCCATGTTGTTTCCATGAATTAGTTTAGAATTTTGATAATAAAAGCCTAAATATCGGCGGAAACGACAGAGCGTGCAAAAACACGTCTGCCGGGTCTGGCCCCGAATGCCCGACCTTCTGTCGTTGCTTAGCTAGTCGCTAAGCAACGCTTTACCACCGCAAACCCTCGCATGCCCAAGTGAAAGCAATTTGCGCGCCCGTGGAACGAGTGCGCAAATTGCTCAAGGCGAGTAGACACGCCCACATCACTTATATATATATATATATATATATGCACATATATTTACTACAAGACACCCCTGACCGTGGGATGTTCTTGTAGGCCACAAGTTAAGTAATTGCTGGAACCAGCGGGTTGTAACGGAGGGATTACAGTATCTCTATCTGGTTAAGTTCTCGCTGCAACCCGTGGGTTGTACTGGAGGGTTTACGGTACTTCTACCGGCGGGTTTTAGCGGAGGGCTTACGGTATCTCTACCTGGTTAATTTATCGTTGGAACCAGCGGGTTGTAGTGGAGGGCTTACATTACCACTAACTGGTTATGTTCTCGCTGGAACCGGTGGGTTGTAGTGGAGGCTTTACGGTACTTCTACCTGGTTAATTTATCGTTGGAACCAGCGGGTTGTAGTGAAGGGCTTACGTTACCACTAACTGGTTACGTTCTCACTGGAACCGGCGGGTTGTAGCGGAGGCTTTACAGTACTTCTACCTGGTTAATGTATCGTTGGAACCAGCAGGTTGTAGTGAAAGGCTTACGTTACCACTAACTGGTTACGTTCTCGCTGGAACCGCCAGGTTGTAGCGGAGGCTTTACGGTACTTCTACCTGGTTAATTTATCGTTGGAACCAGCGGGTTGTAGTGGAGGGCTTACGTTACCACTAACTGGTTAAGTTCTCGCTGGAACCGGCGGGTTGCAGCAGAGGCTTTACGGTACTTCTACCTGTGTTGTGTGTAGGCAGACACAAGCAATACGGTGTCAAATATGTTGACGCAGCAACCATATTGTCGCTGGCTGCTGTACATAATACTAATGTATCTATTGGTGATGTCAGTGACGTGTTTTATGCTGACATTGCTATTGATGTTATTGTTGATGGTGTTAATTATGTTGGTGATGCTGTTGTTGGCGATGTTATACATTAAGTTGATGATGCTGTTGATGTTGGTGTAGATTATGTTGGTGATGCTGTTGTTGGCCATGTTATACATATACAGCTGCATAGTCCGATGAAATAATAAATTTTCAAAACCAAACCAATTATCTAGATTTGATTTCACATATCTAACTTAGATACTGATGCACTTATTAAGCATTTGTTTCTGCATAGAAGGAAATACTGAGTCAATTTAACCGAACCTGTTACTGCAGAAGTCTAAGTTGTCAGAGTTTTGGCATGCTTGCCAAAACTAATTTTCCATGTTTGCACTCAAAATATCTCAAAAGTTTACCATTTAAAATAAAAGTAACTTTGAACTAATGTAAAGTAGATACCAGTGTTCGATCTAATATATTTATCTCAGAAAAGATACAGAAATTCAAAACCATCGGACTATGCAACTTTAAGTTGATGATGATGATGTTGGTGTAGATTATATTGGTGGTTCTGTTGCTGGTGATCTTATACATTAAGTGGATGGTGTTGTTGATGATGATGATGATGATGGTATTATAATGATGTAATTGAGGAAGATGAAGTCATTAATGATGGGACACAGAGGCCAAATGATTGTGGCACTCTCCCTGAATGGACTAGAAATAGATAAGGATGAGGCATTACTAAAGTTGAATCGCACAGGGGACCCACTATCCACAGTACATGTAAATAGTTTTCCGGAAGCTAAACGGATATGCGTAGTTTCAGCCATTATGGCTTCTATATCCAAGTCACGTGAATTTAGGAATTCCAGACAGCTACTAAATAGCTTTATTAAACCGCATAAAGCTATCTCGAGAGACACACTCGCAAGACCATCAAGGTGCTTAAAGTTAAACAGGCAGGAGTCAATACTGGACGATATGCATCCCACTCAACATGTGGAGCCATGGTTTCCAAGGCCAGCCAATTAGGAATCTCGGTAAAGAGAATCCTTCTGCACACTGGGTAGCAGATGGCTAGATCATTTGCAAAACATTACAACAAACCACTAGAAAAACCAAGGGGCCTGGCGACTCGCCTACTCACCAACTAAAGACAGGTGAGAAAGAAAACTTTTAATTTTTTGCACTTACAATATAGTATGGTTTCAACATTAAAGTATAAAAGGATAAAAAATGAGCTATGAGTAGCCAGAGGCGTAGTACCGAGGTAAAATATTATAGTTATGCGAATCTTACCTTGGTACAGATGATGGACAACTGGTGTTTTCCCGAGGTACTAGCCTCGGATAGTCGTGGATCAGGGCCCGCCCACCCTACCCTACCATGACTATCACTCTTCACTAGAACCAAAACGAAAACACAATAGTATCCATATAAAGTTATGATAATTTTGTATCCTATAAAGTATGTAATAGATTGTTGGACCCGGATGTCCTTCCTTCTCCCTGACCCACGAGTAGCCAGAGGTGTAGTACCAAGGTAAAATATATATATATATAATTTATATGCTCAATAACCTATTATGGGAATATAAATAAGGACACTATCTATCTTCAGTTCCCTATATAACAGTATAGACCTATTTCATGTGACATCAGTGTAGGTATTTAGGTCAGTGCGTGTGCAGCTTGGCTGCAGGCCAACACGGGGGTCACACTGCAAACTCAATGGCTGTAAGCAATTTCGATACAGAAAATATGAAATATCTCTAAAACCACACCACTTAGAAATAAACCGGTGTGCACACATACAGAAAACGTATTCAACAAAAAGATTATATTAAATTTATGAGGTTAGACTTAGAGTTCTGCATTTCTATTAATTTTGAATAAAACTAACATTTGCACTGCGCGTATCGTCAAACTCAATGGCAGTGTGCCTTCATTCTGCAGCCAAGCTGCGCGCACATACACAATGTGTATAAACAGTGAAAGGGGTCTATACTCACTACATCCTATCTAACTGGCCCTGTGTAGTAGAGTATTGGCCACACTGGCGCCACCTGTGAGGGGCTCTAAGCACTGTATGCCAGCTGCGCCTGGTCATTATCGCCTATAGACCCTTTTGGACGGTCAAATTTTAACTATATATATGTGTGTGCAGGCTTTGAAAGTGCAACATGAAAATATGTCTACACTATTATAGTTGTGTGTGTGTAGGCTTTGAAAGTGCAACATGGAAATATGTCTACACTATTATTTTTGTTTGTTTCTAGTAAAACAGCGAGAGCAGACGACAAAGTTTGCTGGGCACAGACAGACGCCGCCAAACATGCCCGACGCGCACAGATTACGACAAACACTGCGCACATATGGCCTTACTTCCGGTGAAAGAATTAAACATAGCCAGAAAGGCGCCTGCAATCGATATGTTCAATACTTTCTCATCGCTAAGTGATGCGATGCAACATTGATGAAGATCAACATTGGACCTAATTACAAAAATAAAGTAAAATAAAACTAACTAAATGAATTAATGAAGCAAGTGGCACTGTAGAAAGCTACCACGTTCCGACGTTAGGGGGCGCGGTGGTAGTAATCTGCTTTGTTCGTTTGTTGTGGTTTTACGTCCTAGCAACATCTATGGTATCAGGATGGGTACTGACTCGTGACAGTGTGCACACATGGCGACTTTATAGTGCTGGCCCAATGGGAGATCATGCCGCTGGCACCATGACCCGATATCCCACTCAGTCACATTATCCTGACACTGAGCCAACCAGTCCTTGTCCTATCCTATTAATACAGGGTGCCAAGCTAGGCAGCGACAAGTGTCAATTTTGACAAATCATTGGTTTGACTCGGCTGGGAATTGAACTCCCGACCTTCCGCACGGGAGGCCTGCTCTCTACCGATTCAGCTACGGCGCGTTCGGTGTTGTAGTAGTCGAATTGTCGACACCACAAACGACACAGTAATCAACAAAGTGGGCGTTTATTGATTTGGAACCGTTGAACTGATCTGGCCGCTGAATGAGCGGTCGGTTGTAGACAAATATATTATTAAAAATCCCCCAAAAAGGTCATCGAGTCGACGACTTCGACCACTAACCAGCCCTCTGGTGGCAGTCACAAGAACTAATGTTGTAAGTAGCAGCTCATTGCCGAGCATGCTCTGTGGAAAAGGTCTTATAGGGGATTTCCACCACTAACCCGCCCTCTGGTGGCAATAGCAAGAACTGATATGGCGACCGGACGGGGTGGCCAAATCAGTAGGGCGCAGGCTGTCTGTCCGGAAGGTCGTGAGTTTGATTCCTGACCGAGTCAAACCAATGACATACAAAATTGATACTTGTCGCTATATCTATCCTGGCACTCGGCATTAATGGGATAGGGCAAGGACTGTTTAGATCAGTATCAGGATAATGTGACGGAGTGGGATATCAGGTCTTGTTGCCAGCAGCCTGGTCTCCCAGTGGGGCAGCATTATAAAGTCGCTATGAGAGCACACTGTCATAATGTAAAAATATACCATCTTTCAGTCATGCTAAACGAGTTGGGTAAAAACATCCATATCTCGGGTGACAGAGTTGGGTACCATTATTATGTAATAGCGAAGCAATGGGTGCCCACTCGCTGTGTGACATAAGAATGTTATGTGTAAATGTTATGACGCACAGTGATTGTGATTGTGATATGATGTCCAGATATAAAGATACTGTTACTTATTACAGAAATGTTCCCTCCATGCACTAGGAAGAGTGCAATTGGAGTGGGAGCATCTATATATGTCTACTGTAACTGTATGATGACTACTTGTTACCACAGGACCGCTGGGCAAGCACACCAGCCATCCTGCATACATTATGGTCAGCACCTGCACTGGGCTTGAGTGACAGGTGCCCCTCTTGGGCAGCACCCACCCAGGTTGCAGGGGGTGTCTGATTGGCTGGCTGTGTGAGCCCAGGCACCTTATACTCCTTGCATTTGCTATGCAGACACACTCTCACTCTCGAAGTACTGAAAGAAGAAGTTCAACACACTGAGCTGTGTGCAACAACCATTAGACCCTGGTTCAATGGGCTGTAGGCACTGATTTGATATGAGTAAGAAGGAACCATGTGGGTCTGTGTAGCAGGTTGTAAGTGAGTCAGGGTGGCAGGTCAGTAGTAGGTGAACAAGAGTTGTAGCCAATAAAGCTCAACCTTATCACTGTCAATCTTGCACGACTTGTCTTCCTTTTCTTCCTCATGATTTGTTTAGAGTACTTTGAAGGCGGGGACTGGCAGACAGTTGTCAGGAACTGCCTGAGTTGCAGTGACTAAAAAGAGTAACTGAGACGGCCATCAGTAAAGTTTTCAATAAGTCGCTATCCGTCCTGATGACCTTAGATGGTGCCAGGATGGAAAACTCCATCCAACAACAAATAATGTGGGTAGCAGCTCATTGTGTAGCATGCTCTGCAGAAAAGGTCTTATAGACGATTTCCACCAACAAACCATCTTCGGTAATGGAAGAACTGTTGTGGGAAGCAGGTCCCCGTGCAGAAGGCTTTGTGGAAAAGGTCTTCATACCTGTGCACCCGACCTCGCAGCTTTCAGTATTGTCTAAGCAATTTTCAGGTTTTTTTTAATGCCTTTCATTAACACATTTACCATGAAAAATAGATAATTATATAATATGTGCTCTATAACCAGTTATGGGAATATTAACTAGGACACTACCCCTCAGAATTAGAGGACTTGCGGGTGTGGAACCATGAATGGCCGCATTTGTTTTACGGCATCATATATTCCCGGGCGCGGACTGAGAAAGTACAGATGTAGTTCCCCGTCTAGCCGTGGCACCACCGGCGATTGGTCAGGCCCACATCTCCGTGGTCACTTATGGTCAGGCTACAAATTTTATTTGCGGGATATGATTATTCCTTGCCTGGTATGACCTTAAATGTTGCCAGGACCTAAATCCCCAACAAATAAGGTTTGAAGTGAATTGTTCATCAAATGTGCTGCATGTTTATGCCAAGATGTAAATAGCTTACTTATGTTGATGCCAAGATTAAAGAAGACTATGAGTACTGTAGTAGTCTGTACTGACCACTCAGACAAGGGGCCACGTCATAGGGAGGCGTAGATAGGGTGATTGCATCAGGGAGCCTGGGTGGTATAGTGGTTAGCAGGCTAGCCCTGAAATGGCAAGAGGTATGGGTTCGAATCCTGCTCTAAGGGTAATATTCCCCATTTTCATCACCCTCTTGACACTGGTTTCCTTGACCTTGATCCTGTACAAGCTACATGTTGTATGGTTGTTGAACTTATCAGCCTGGTATCCCAGTGGGGCACCACTATAAAGTCCACATGAGTGCACACTGTCACAAGCTGCAGGGATGATAGTGGTCTCAGGCAAAAAAAAAGTGGAAGTCAAGCTGAGATTATTATCCCGACAGCAAATTTCCATTTACACCTATATATCTAAAATACACCCAGGCTGCGAAAAAATAACGGAAATCCGCTTAAAAACTGGAAAATATCATCCCTGAGCAGGTACCCGCCCTGATATGACCTTAGATGTTGCCAGGACTTGAGCACGCTCTTTCTGTTGGTCGTTTATGGGGATATGAAATCGGTAGAGTCGACGCCAGGCATTAGTGGTGTCATCCGTGAGGCTCGATATGGGTGTGTGGCACTGGTAGTGTGTAGGGTCGCCGCTAGGGCCCGCTTTGATCTCAGTATGCCTGTCCTGGCGGCAGGACCTGGGCTTCTTATCACAGGGTAAAATATTCCGATATTCAGCATGGGGGGAATGCAAATGTTCGATTACTGATCGGTGTATGTGACCAGGCGCATGTATGTATATATATATGTATGGGCTGGTGGTGCCTGAGTGGGATGTAAATAGCCATCGTGGTGCTGGCAGGTCTGGGTGTGGGTGCACTCAGGGCCTACCCCCTCTGCTGGGATAGGGATCACCACACTCAAAAGTCAAGGTTGGTGGTGGCCATGGGGCCATACAGCTTGTGGTGGTGGGCAGACCACTGGTATCCATGGGGACCAGGAATGCTGGATCCCTATTGGTAGGGCCAAGAATGCTTGTTTCCCATTGGGGGAAAGGGGTGGGGTGATACTCTACAATGAACCCATGTAATACCCAAGTCGCACTACGGCGTAACGAGCCAATGTAAGCCTGACATGGTCACTTTTCGTCATTACGTTGACGTATGTTATGATGACGTCAGAATGACGTCAGAATGATGTTAGACTGACGTCGAGCTATGTCACATTATATCGTGTTACGTCGGGGCGCATCAAGGTTTTGAACCTGTTCAAAACTTTCGACGTAACTCGAATGTAAGGGTTTACGTTCGCCATACGTTCTGTACAAGTTCGCCGAACGTCAATGATGTTAAACGGACGTTAGTCAAACGCTCCTCACTACGTTCCACTACCTTGACCCACATTAAAGCCGGTGGAAACGTCCACACGGTGTAATGGGAACGTCAGGAGAATGTATGCCGAACATACGTCCAATGTACGTTCAGCGTTTCCCCAAAGTTTAATGACGTAAGTAACATAAGGTAACGTAAAGCTATGTAATTCTGGCGATGGAATAACGTTCATAACGTTCTGTGAGCGTCATTACGTTGTCCTCTCTCGTTGAATGACGCTATCACTATGCTTTACCGATGTTACGCTCTCGTCAACTACGCTGCATCCACGTTCAACTTGTGCCCAAATTTGCATACTACGCCGAGAAGTTCGATGTTTTTCACATTCTCCCTACGCTGAGGTCATTACGTCGTAGTGTGAAAGGGCCTTTACCATATAAATAATAAACCAGAGGGCTGGAATCTCTCTTCTTTACACGTTATACTCTTCCTTTCTCTTTGGCTGTATTGATTTCACCATAGCCTGCCTACACAACCACATATTCGAGCATTGGACTTTACAACAGGGTGTAAATGGCATATGTGATGCGATTCAATTAGATCTTATTCCAAGTCACATTTCAGGACAAGGTCTTAGTGTTGTTTGTCTGTTTGTTAGGATTTTATGTCCTAGCAACAACTACGGGCGCGGTGGTCGAATCAGTAGAGCCCAGGCATCGCGTGAGGGAGTTCGGGAGTTTGGTTTGCGGTCGAGTCAAAGCAATGACTTATTTAATTGATACTTGTCGCTTCCTAGCCAGGCGCTCGGCATTAATAGAATAAGGCAACGACAGGTTGGCTCAGTGTCAGGATGATCTGATTGAGTGGGATATCAGTTCATGGTGCCAGTTGCTTGATTTCCCAGTGGGGCAGCACTATGAAGTCACCATGAGTGTGCACTGTCAAAAGTCGGTACCCGTCCTGATGTGACTTTAGATGGTGCCAGAAGGTTTGTTGGGGTTTTATGTCCTCGCAACATCTATTGTCATATCAGGACGGGTACCGACTTGTGACAGTGCGCACTCATGGTGACTTTATAGTGCTGCCCCACTGGGAGACTAGGTCACAGGCACCATGACCCGATATCCCACACAGTCACATTATCCCGGCACTTAGCTAACAAGTCCTTGCCCTATCCTATTGATGCATCTAACACCAGGATAGGTACCAACAATTATCAAATTTGCAAGCCAATGGTCATAGTGCTGCCCAAATGGGATACCACACCGTTGGCATCATTTCCGGATATCCCACTGAGTCACATTATCCTATCATGGAGTCAACCAGGCGTTGCCCAACCATATTAATACCGAGTACCAGGCACGATAGGTTCCGTAAGTCTTTGGTTTGACTCTCGGTCAGGGATCGAACATAGGACGCACTGCGTGAGAAGCGGACGCCATATCCACTTTGCCATCGCACCCGGTCCACCTCCCCCCTGAAACATGATAACATAATAAATAAAATGTTAATACTAGAAGGCGCCTGCCTACATTAGCTGTTCATAAGCGCTTATGTATGCAATGGTCTTTCAGAAAACATGGGTCCATAGAAATACTATCAGCATATTGATTTGTGATGTATTTATAAACTTACAGGTGTGTTACACAACATGGCATATTTTGGATAAATCTATGTAAGCCATAGAAGCTTAGCAATGGAAATAGTAAAGTGAGAGGTCCGCGCAGACTTCTAAACTAGGCATATTAGCTGGATTTTCTACTTTTAAAAAAAGAAGATATTATCAGGGTTTTATTTCAGATAAGCTTTACAAATAATATATGTGTTCTGAGTTTTGCTGGTCCCTCAAGGAAGGACCGAAGCTGCGACACAAGCACGCCGGGTCACAGCTTCAGCTCACACAGCGATAGGTGGGCAAGGTGGTGAATACGCATACACAAAGTGGTATTTTATGTAATGTAAAATACTCGCCAGGAGAATTTCACTACAATCTACGTTAGAAATAAATGTATGGCAATAAGTCAATAACCCGATCAAGTTTGGTCATCAGGAAGCACATGCTTAGAGACGTGTGATAGGGCGTGTATGACCGGTTCCTCCATGGTCTGTTTATGGAGCGATTGTGGAAGAATGACAGCAAAAGAGAAATGTATGCTCCCCACGTATATTTGGTCTCTCCGCCCACTGCAGCGTCACAGGACCAAGTGACCCACCCACTGCCCAGCCATGTCGCAGGTAACCTCTCACAATAGAAGGAGCCGCTAGCTGGACACAGTCCACACAGGGACCTGCCCACCGGCTCGCCAGAAGCTACCACCAGAAGAACTGTGACAGTAGACGGTAGTCTCTGCCACCACTGTGTGGTGGTGGAGCTCATGTTGGCACTACTAGATTCACAAAATGAATTTTAAAGCGTTAAGCAGCTGTCACACCTCGCCGGATTGGGCAATGGGGAGAATTGTCTAGTCCGGTGGTGATAAGTATAAAAATGTATTAAAATGTGTCAAAATGTTGCGCTCTAGGATCAATGGCCGCTGGACGAATGGACATGAAACGGACGTGAAACGGACATGAACGGATAGCCAACGGACGAAACAAACTCAAACCGGACAAGAACCGTAGATGTCAATCCGGCAGCATCCATTCCTAGTTTTGAGCATGTTCAATACTTGTACGGACACAAACCGGACATTGTTCGTTTTCTGTCCGTTTCCCCCAATCCGGTGAGGTGTGACAGGGCCTTTAGGCCTATACTGACGGATACAGCTGGGAGTGGCACCAACTTTCATTTCCGATGTGTACGTTGAAGCTGTAGGGAGCGGGACGTAGCTCAGGCGGTAGAGTGTCCACCTGTTAAGGTGTGGGTCATCCAACCGATCCTGCTCAGTGGACCCATTTGCAGTTTGGGCTATTTTCCGTTCCAACCAGTGGTCCACAACTGGTTCATCAAAGGCTGTGGTATGTGCTGTGATGTCTGTGGGAAAGTGCATATAAAAGACCGATTGCTTCTTATCGGAAAGAGTAGTGTATGAGGTGGCAGCGGGTTTCCTCAAAAAAAAAATGTCAGAATGACCATATGTTTGACGTCCAATAGCCGATTATATAAAAATCTGCTCTAGGAGTCGTTAAATAAAACAAGCTTTAGGTTTGGGTCCCAGATTCAAAATCTTTCCTGAAGGACCAGCTTAACTAAAAATCCTGTATTAAAAGGCATTTATAGCTTTGTTTTTCCTTTCTTTTAAACCAGTTTATTTGAGAAAATTCACCAGAATGAATGTCGATCTAAGCTGGATCTAAATGTCACGACTGCGCAGGCGCAGGAAGCACACAACAAGGTGTCAACATCCAAAATGCACCTAAAACACCACCTGAACCTCCGGGTGTCAGAGACTCGTCGGGAAACACTGATATCAGTTTCCTTGGCACACCTTCACTAACTAATCACCGACCTAAAGCTACAAATTTTACACAAATTTGTTTGTAAATGAATCATTTTTAAATAACTCCTATTATTTCTGTAGCTATTGCCTCCCCCCGCCCAAATTTGTTTTCAATTTTGGGCTCTGTTAAAGTTGTGACTAGAGCGTGAATCGAACCCACTCTCTTGCATTCCGGGCCAATGTGCTAACCATTACACCACCTAGGCTCCCTGATGTCATTACCCTACCCACACCTACCTGTGTTTGCGGCGCTTTCCTGAGAGGTCAGTGCAGACTACTACACTAGCAATACACGCTGGCCGATGGTTTTGAGTTTCTGTCATTTTTCTGAGACAAATATATTAGGTTGATCATTATTATCTAGTTTACTTTAGTTTGAAGTAACTTTTATTTTAAATGGCTAAGTTTTGAAATATGTGAAGTGCAAACATTTAAAATTAGTTTTTGGCAAGTACGCCAAAACTCTGAAACCATAGGCTTCTGCAGTAACAGGTTCTATTAAATTGACTCCGTATTCCCTTCTATGCGGCAAGAAGTGTTCAATAAGTGCATCACTATTTTTTGGGGGTACATTAGTTGTTTAAGCAGGGGAAATTTCAAGCATGGACGATTGGTCTTCCTCATTCGACTGCTCCTTGCCCTATCCTAATAATGCCGAGCGCCAGGCTAGGAAGCAACAAGTATCAATTTTTAAGTCATTGCTTTGACTTGACCAGGGTTTGAACACACGATCCCCTGACCTACCAGCACGGGAGATGGACGCTCTAACTCATTCGGCCATCCCCGTCTATCTAAGTTAGATATGGAGAATCAAATCTAGATAATTGTTTTGGTTTTGAAAATTTGATTCTTTATCGGAGTTTGCAGCTTGAAACAAAAGGAACGGAACTTACACACGACTGTTTCGCCGAACTCTATTTATTTAATTTGATCAAAACTGTCGATGTGTTGTTAACAAGCCAACCTACAGTGAGCGCAATGGGAAGTAAGGGGGATATGTTTGACTAAATATTATTCGAGCACCATCGCAAAACTACAAGAATATGCGTTAGAAATCTGGTAGACTGGATATCAAAACTTGAGGCTGGCACTGATTTATAAACTAACCAGCGATTCAATTAATACTGATATATTCTGACCCTTAGGCCAAATATAAATAAAAAGTTGGTGATCGTCCTTTTGATCACCCAAAGCAGGGTTGGGGGCGTTTTTTTATTTATTATTTTTTATCTATATATTTTGTTCAGTCACGTATAACATCTGACGTATGACGTAGATGTAATAATTAACTATTTAATTCTGATCCTTTCTGTCTGTAAGGAATGTGTATGCATTTATTGTATCACCTCAGTTTATTGTAAACATACCTTGCAGTGAGCGCAATGGGAAGTAGGAGGCGGGTGTGTTTGACTAAATATTATTCGAGCACCATCGCAAAACTACAAGAATCTGCGTTAGAAATCTGCTAGACTGGATATCAAAACTTGAGGATGGCACTGATTTATAAACTAACCAGCGATTCAATTAATACTGACATATGTTTACCCTTAGGCCAAATATAAATAAAAAGTTGGTGATCGTCCTTTTAATCACATAAAGCAGGGTTGGGGGGCGTTTTTTTATTTTTTATTTTTTATCTATATATTTTGTTCAGTCACGTATAACATCTGACGTATGACGTAGATGTAATATTTAACTATTTAACTCTGATCCTTTCTGTTTGTAAGGAATGTGTATGCATTTATTGTATCACCTCAGTTTATTGTAAACATACATTGCAGAGAGTTAAAATAAATTAATTGAATTGAATTGAACTATGTTGCACAGATTGTGTGCTTACGAAAATTTAATAGCAGCTGCTAATCTGACATATTTTAACAGATTAAAGAAAAAGAAATATATATCAGGGGCGGGCAATTTTTGTCAGGCACGTGTGGGGACGATCACCAATTCTTTTGTGTGTGGCCTTATTAACACTACAACCAGACCCACCAGCCACCAACCACCACCCACCTCCCACCCTCCAACAAAACACACTGTCAATGAGAGTCTCCGAACCCTAGCATGATCACCCTGTAGTGTTCTATTTCCTAAGCCCCCGTGACAACGATATCAAGTTATCAGCAAACTATATTGTCACCAAACAGAAAGAATGTGATGGGAGGGGGGAATCTTGGAATCATCAGCAAATACCATCAAATCATCACCACTATAGGCCCCTTTCAATGTTTATAAACATTGTGTATGCGCGCGCAGCTTGGCTGCAGAACGAAGGCACACTGCCATTGAGTTTGCCGGTACGAGCAGTGCAAAACGTTTATTTTATTCAAAATTAATAGAAATGCAGAACCCTGACCTTATAAATTTAATATAATCTATTCGTTGAATATGTTTTCTATATGTGTACCAGGCGGTTTGTGTCTAGGTGATGTGGTTTTAGAGATATTTCACTTTTTCTGTATGAAGATTGCTCACGGCCATTGACAATACATTGAGTTTGCGGGTACGCGCAGTGCAAAACGTCTATTTTATTCAAAATTAATAGAAATGCAGAACCCTAACCTTATAAATGTAATATAATCTATTCGTTGAATATGTTTTCTATATGTGTTATAAACGGTTTATGTCTAGGTGGTGTGGTTTTAGAGATATTTCACTTTTTCTGTATGAAGATTGCTCACGGCCATTGACAATGCATTGAGTTTGCCGGTACGCGCAGTGCAAAACTTCTATTTTATTCAAAATTAATAGAAATGCAGAACCCTAACCTTATATATTTTAATATAATCTATTCGTTGAATCTGTTTTATATATGTTCCAAGCGGTTTGCGGCTAGGTGGTGTGGTTCTAGAGATATTTCACTTTTTCTGTATGAAGATTGCTCACGGCCATTGACAATGCATTGAGTTTGCCGGTGCGCGCAGTGCAAAACGTTTATTTTATTCAAAATTAATAGAAATGCAGAACCATAGCCGTATAAATTTAATATAATCTATTCGTTGAATATGTTTTCTATGTGTTCCAAGCGGTTTGTGTCTAGGTGGTGAGGTTCTAGAGATATTTCACTTGTTCTCTATGAAGATTCCTCATAGCCTTTGAGTTTGAAGTGTGACAGTGTGTCGTCCTGCAGCCAAAAGGCACGCGCACTGACCTAGATACCTATGCTGACGTTATATGAAATAGGTCGATAGCACTCCACAAATGGAAGTCCCCTACAACAACAACAATATCGGAAATCTTACTTACGGTAGGGTGAAAATGACCAAGAAAAATCATAAATGGGTCATTCTCCGAAACGGTGCACCACAATTTTGGTTTCCACAATACAAATGTATATCGTTAATGATTTTAGCTTCTTTTTGTGGGGTAGTAAGTCAAATAGTTAATTTTGACCCATTACGCACATATGTATGCAGGTATTGCAGGTATAGCAATACCTCAGGGAGTTTGACACCCCTGGTCTGCAGAGTTATAAACCACTGCCTTGTGGTACATGTTCTTGACAGAACCGAAGGCTAAGGGAGAAAACCCTAAACAGAAAACCATGACACTGTGGCAGCATTAAGGGCGGTTGATGTATGGAAATCCCAACATCTCCCGACTAGCCACTACAGGGACAAATAGTTTGCGCCTGTCTTGACATGTTCTTGCCGGTGTGAAACCTCGATTTGCTCCCCGAGAGAGTGCCGCTGGTGACTTGCAAAAGCCAGCAGCACTTCAACACCTTTGCAGGCAGCTTTCATGAAAAGTGGAGAGCTAAATGGAGAGCGGCAGTCAAGTAATGAAAGCAGTCTTTGTCGCATCGCGACCGACAGCATGATGATGATGATGCACATATAAATCACAAAAATGTTATTAACTAATTAACTAAACCTTTTCTTTGCCCAAACATATATGTCCTGCGTTGGCTGCCTCTGTCCGAATTATCCTTAGCTGACCAGTCTTTGCCCTATCCTAATAATACCGAGCACCAGGCTAGGAAGTGACAAGTATCAATATCATTAAGTCACTGCCTTGACTCGACCGGGATTCAAACTTCCGACCTCCCACACGGGAAGCCTGCGCTCTACCGATTCGGCCACTGCATCCGGTGCTTATGACAACTGACAACTTATCGGTAGCGATCGTCTGCTACAGTATTAGTCTACACACATCTAGTAAATGGACCGTCGCCAAAGGGCTTCATTTTTTGGACGGCATTAGAGTAGTATAGAGAGGACCGATATGGGTCCATATTACGTGATCGTTTTGTTATAGTTAGTAATACAGGCCCACTCCCCGATGTAGGGTGGGTGTTAGTAGTACGGTGCGCCTAGTTCACACTAAGTGTGTAAATAGGAATATATCATGAGCAGGAACTTGTGTAAATAATGTACACACTGCACACCACATGTTGCTGTACACACTGCACACCACATGTTGTTGTACACACTGCACACCACATGTTGCACACACTGCACACAACATGTTGTACACACTGCACACCACATGTTGCTCTACACACTGCACACCACATGTTGCACACACCGCACACCACATGTTGCACACACTGCACACCACATGTTGTACACACTGCACACCATTTGTTGGACACACTGCACACCACATGTTGCACACGCTACACACCACCTGTTACTGTGCACACTGCACACCACATGTTGCTGTGCACACTGCACACCACATGTTGATGTACACACTGCACACCACATGTTGTACACACTGCACACCACCTGTTGGCCGAATGAGTTACAGTGTCCGTCTCCCATGCTGGTAGATCATGGGTTCAAACCCTGGTCGAGTCAAACCAATGACTTAAAATTTTATATTTGTCGCTTCCTAGCCAGGCGCTCGGCATTATTAGGACAGGGAAAGGACTGGTGTGCTCAGTGTCAGGATAATGTGACTGAGTGGGATACCAGGTCATGGTGCCGATGGCCTGGTTTCCCAGTGGGACAGTACTATAAAGTCGCCATGAGTGAGCACTGTCACAAGTCGGTACCCGTCCTGATATGACCTTAGCTGTTGCTAGGATGTAAAACAACCACAAACAAACAAATATTGGCGGCCACGGACAGATGTCCTTGGCAGCAGACGATAATTGAGAAGTGATTAAAATGGTATATGGACGCCTTTTACAAAAGCAATGGTGAAACAGGATTCAAAATGGCTGTTCTACTAAAGTTTTGCAGATCAATTTCAGTATATAATTATTATGCGTTGCCATACTAAAGCTTCCAGGTTGGTTGGTTGTTGGAGGTTTACATCCTGGCAACATCTAAGGTCATATCAGGACGGGTACTGACTTGTGACAGTGCACACTCATGGTGACTTTATAGAGGTGCCCCACTGGGAAATCAGGCTGCTGGCACCCATGACCTGATATCCTACTCAGTCACATTATCCTGAGACTGAGCTACAGGCACATGTACATAGTCTGGACTGGCTGATAGCAGTGATGAAAGAGAGAGAGCATGTGACTTGCACCCTTATTTATAGGTTTAAATCTGAGTATCAGTCAGGTGACCTTAGCTTGTAGCCGGCAGCCCATTGGCTACAGAGTACCAAAGCAGCTGGGTACCAGTCAGGTGACCTAGTTAGCTGGTACCTGGCAGCCTGTTGGCTACATAGGACTCAATAAAACTCACCCTGAAATTCCCAAATATTTTACACAATGGTCACCCGCGTCTCATTTTCAAACAGTTTTGGCGAGAAGTGTCTGCAAAGTACATAATCTCATACAATATCTGCCAAACAAATCCAAATACATTTATGGAAATATTGTAAATTTCTCCTTGGTCAGTCCTTTGATATAGCACAAACAAACAAACAAACAAACAACCCACTGACGACCCCTGCAAAGCCCCCTACGCATACCTTCTCGACAAGGCCGCCACCTAGTGGCGTTCCAGTGCACTTTGATATTGACCAACGCGTGTGGGACGCACCCACACACCCACACACACACCCACACACACACACACAGCGGGCAAGCACTGTGACAGCGGTCAGCGTCGCACTGCTCATTACTGCCGGATCACTTCTATTATCGTACAATTGTGCACGAATGTTGGGGTGGGTGTGGCGATGGCGGGAGTGGGGGGGGGGGGGGGGGGGGGGCAGAGGGAGCGGGGAGGAGGGAGGAGAGAGGGGAGATTGGTTGGTTGGTTGTTGTTTTATGTCCGGGCAACATCTACGGTCGTATCAGGACGGGTACCGACTTATGACAGTGTGTACTCATGACGACTTTATAGCCTTGCCCCACTGGGAGACCAGGCAGCCAGCACCATGACCCAATATCCCACTCAGTCACATTATCCTGACACTGAGCCAACCAGTACTTGCCCTATCCTAATATAATAATGCTGAGCACCTGGCTAGGAAGTGATAAGTTTCAATTGTTAAGTCATTGGTTTGAGTCGACCAGGGTTCGAACCTGTGGGTTCGAATCTTACGATCATCCAAAACGGGAGACGGACGCTCAACTCATTCGGCCATCCCGTTTGGTCGTGGACAGTTGAAGATGTCATTTACTGAGGAGATTAGAAAGTATCGCCCTTTTAGATTCAAACAATTGAGTTAAACCAAAACCAAAAACGGTTCTGACAATTTCACCAAAATCCCAGCCTGGCTTGGACAATTGAGATAAGGGAACGCTACATGTTATCACGTGACGGTAGTAAAGCTATTCACAATCTTGGTTATAAATGGTCTGAGGGGAAAATTAGTTTATCGCTTTAGACTCCCTGGTAGCAAGTCTATTGGTGGTTGTGTCGGTGGTGGTGGTGTTAGTGGTGGTGGTGGTGGTGGTGTTAGTTGTGGTGGTGTTACTGTTAGTGGTGGTGGTGTTGGTGGTGGTGTTGGTGTTAGTGGTAGTGGTGTTAGTGGTGGTGATAGTGGTAGTGGTGTTAGTGGTAGTGGTTTTAGTGGTATGGTGGTGGTGTTAGTGGTGGTGGTGTTAGTGGTGGTGGTGTTAGTGGTGGTGGTGTTAGTGATAGTGGTGTTAGTGATAGTGGTGTTAGTGGTGGTGATGTTAGTGGTGGTGGTGTTAGTGGTAGTGGTGGTGTTAGTGGTGGTGTTAGTGGTGGTGGTATTAGTGGTAGTGGTGTTAGTGGTGGTGGTGGTGGGTTAGTTGTTGGAGTTTTACGTCCTGATAACTTCACAACCTCAGCAGTCTACGCCACCCTCAACACACTCTGCCCCCCCCCCCCAACCTCAACAACACAGTCTCCCCCCCCCCACCTCAACAACAGTCTGCCCCCCCCCCCCCACCTCACCAACACAACTTGTCACACCCTCAACACAATATTACCACACCACCAACATACTCTCACCCCCCACCCTCCCTTCCCGCCTCCCCACAGTTCATTCCCTCCCTCACCCCAGACCTCCCTGGTTGTCAGCGTTTCCCGCCAAAACCCCCAGCGTTCCAGACTGAAGGTCGTCTGCCTGTCACAAGCAGCTAGTCTCCTCCACTTCCCGCCTTCTAGCTCCACCCATCCATCATCTTCACCCCGGCAGTGAGTCGGCACAGGCCGTTTCCGGTTGCAAAGAACCGCATGTGGTTTTTAACAACTACATGTATTTATATTTCTCTCTTTGTATGGTGCAAAATGATTGATTAAATGCCTAAACTGGTTCGATTACACATGTTTCATTTTCCAAAGAGTGGCTTCGAGTCGAAGGTAAAAGTTACATAATCCAATGGTATTAAATTTCTATTATATATAAATATACTATATAATTTATTATGTGGATATAAATAACGGCAGTCCCTTAATGTTTCTCCCTAACCACCTTAAAGTTGCATAGTCCGATGGTTTTGAATTTCTGTATTTTTTCTGACATAAATATATTAGATCGATCACTAGTATAGATCTATTATATATTAGTTCAAAGTTACTTTTATTTTAAATGGTAAACTTTTGAGATATTTTGAGTGCAAACATGGAAAATAAGTTTGGCAAGCTTGCCAAAACTCTGACACCATAGACTTCTGCAGTAACATGTTCTGTTAAATTGACTCAGTATTGCCTTCTATGCAGAAACAAATGCTTAATAAGTGCATCAGTATCTAAGTTAGATATGTGAAATCAAATCTAGATAATTGGTTTGGTTTTGAAAATTTGATATTTCATCGAACTATGCAGCTTTAACTTCCATGCAGAGCGGGCATTCTCTCATCCCTGACTCCTCTACACTGTGAGCCAACTGTCACTAGTGTCAGTCTGCTTATATATATATATATATATATATATATATATATATATATATATACATATGGGTCGTTCTCAGAAACTGTGTACCACTTGAGGTAGTCTACTAGAAATGCATATTTCAAAGAAACCCTTTATTGGAGTGTCAATATTTAGATTTCATCATTTAGCCAAATAATGTGGGAGATATTTTAGATCAAAAGTAAATGTTAATATTGTGTATTATGTATCTTATTGGGATGGATGTAGCTAAATACATCGAAAATTACATCACTAATTTGTGACATTGTCAACAGCATTGAAAATAAAGTGTCACAAACTTAATGAAAACCTCTGAACAACAGCTCATTTCACTTCAAATGGTCATATACAATGTCTTCATTAAGTTGAAGAGATTTATTTCAATTTTTTTTTTTTTTAATTATGAAATAGTTAACCTTTTCTGGAGTCATTATATATATAAATATGTATACGTGTGTATACATATATGTATACACACGTATACATATTTATATATTTTTTAATATATTTATATATCTAATGTCCTAATGTCTAGGCTGTCTCGGGAATATTATGAATATCAGGTGGCAGAATAAGATCCCAGACACTGAAGTCTTAGAGAGGGCAAAAATGGTCAGCATTGACTGCATGGTCATGAGAGCACAACTTAGGTAGGCTGGCCATGTAGTCCGCATGGATGAGGATAGAATACCAAAAGCTCTCTTCTACTGTGAACTTGTAAAAGGACACAGAAATCAAGGTGGTCAGAAGAAAAGGTTCAAGGACTGCCTTAAATACAACCTGAAGAAATGTAATGTCAACACTACAACCTGGGAAATAGTGGCCAAGGACAGGAGTTCATGGCGTGCTTCTATTCATAAAGGCACAATGCGGTTTGAAACTGATCATATATATCGCAAGCTAAACAAAAGCGTCATCCAGCGGCATGTGGCAGTTATCAGTTAAAAGTGAGTTAAAAGTGTTGGGTCAATAGTGAAGGATAGGGCTGGGAGGACACCCAAGCTCACTTACTTGACACGTAATGGGCTGTCACATTATGACGCTTCTCGCCAACGTGCGTCGACGTATGTGATTTTTTGGCGGAAAATTGGGAAACGTCAGAAAGCGTTACGTGCGAGTTAGGCGCGTGTTGGTATTCGTTGATGGACGGCGACGGTCGACGGCACACGTCATCGGATCGCCGAAGTTTTGTGCTTGCACAAAACTTTCGACAACGGCCAACAACGCGCGGGTGTCAACATTATGGCGACGTCAGAAGCACGTTGACATCGCTGGAATAACGTTAGGCACATGCCGCACGGGCATGAGGGTCGTTGCCCCAAACTGTTGCTTTGTTGTTTTACATCCTAGCTACATTTAAGGCCATATCAGGACGGCGCGCCAAACTTTTTTGGGTTTTTTCGCACAACGTCGGCCGCACGCTACCAATACTTTGTACTGACACAGACAAGTTTGACATTTCTCGACGATTAAAAGTGATTTTGCATGTTGATGGCGCGCCGGCGAGAAGCGTCGTAATGTGACAGGGGTATAAGCTGACGCTGTGACCTGGTTTGCTATGTCGCAGCTTCTGCCTTTATGAGGGACCAGCAGAACTTGGAAAACCCAAAATAGTGCAGAGCGCATGTTTACAGTGAATGAAAATATGCATCTATCCTAGCACCCTCTCATCCCCCCCCCCCTACAAATGTAGCCCTAGTATCCGCAATGACCCCTCACCCCACCCCCCAGCCCCTACCACATGGTGACTGTAGCGACTATGCTGACCCCTGTTTGCCAAGAAGTAACAACAGGTGGCAGCACGCTAGCAGGAACAATCCCTAAGGTGGTCTGTTCCACCTATTGCTAATGGCCACCGTCCCCCGAGGGAGGCAATGTGCTACACGACTGGGCAGGGACAGCTCATTCCTATTTTCACTGTAGCGGAATAAACCAGAGAGCGCCCTGGGGTTTGAGGCTATCTCGATGTTACTTCTTTATTCCTCAAGTGGAGTAGGTAAATCACACAAGCATCGCAGCAGCACTGGTAATATCAATATCGGATATGGAAGATGGATCCAACAAGATGGGCTCCAGACTGTGTGTCTACCTCTGAGCTCTGTAGGCATCTCGGTTATTGTTTGTTGGTGTTGTTTTGTAGAGTACTTACTGGTGAGGGTGGGTGGGGGGTCGGTGTAATGCCAACAGCAACGTGAACTCACCTGGAGAAAGAAAATAAAGCAATATAATATATTTATTATATTATCTCTTATTCTATGCACTGCCGCCTGCGCCCCCTATGACTGGTGGCGCCGCCACCGGCGCTTGCCGTCCGTGCCAGACGCGCGGGGGGAATTGATATATAATATATATATATATTATATATATATTATATATATATTACATATATATTACATATATATATATAATATATATAAATATTTAAAATTCCAGTGACATATAATTACAAGTATAATTAATCAGAATTATTTTATTATATTATCCGTTATTCTATGCACTGCCGCCTGCACCCCCCCCCCATGACTGGTGGCGCCGCCATCGGCGCTTGCCGGCACTACCAGACGCGCAGGGGGAATTTATATATATAATATATATATATATATTTAAAATTCCAGTGACATATATTTATGTGATGTATAATCATTTTACAAGTATAATTAATCGGAAGCTTTCACTCCAGTTATCTATCTAGCCGAAGTCACCTACTGTAATGTTCTTAATCTTATTATTGTTGTCATTGACGACACAACCTCAGGCCGATTGTTACCCCCTCCCCCCTCCGTCTTTTAACGCGGTAACTTGTCTGGCCACGCACAGTCATTCTGCCCACGATGTATAAATATATATTCGTTGGTTGTTGGAGTTTTACATCCTGGCAACATATAAGGTCATATCAGGACGGAATTCGACTTGTGACAGTGCGCACTCATGCTGACTTCATAGTGCTGCCCCATTGGGAAAATCAGGCCAACTGCACCATGACCTGATATCCCACTTAGTCACATTATCCTGACACTGAGCTAGCCAGTCCTTGCCCTATCCTATTAATGCTGAGCACCTGGCTAGGAAGCGACAAGTATCAATTTGATAAGTCATTGGTTTGACTCGACCGAGAACCAAACTCCTGACATTCCGCACGCGAGGCTCTCGCTCTACCGTTTCGGCCAGTGCATTCGGTTATTTATTTATACATATATAATATACACAGTAAGAGCTATCTATCTATATATAAATAGCGCTTAAAGGTGATTATATCAATACGTGACGTCTTGTCATGTGACGGCGCGAGGAGCCACCTGGCGGATGGGCGCCGCACTATGGCTCCACAAAGGGTGACAGGCATGCGCACTGCAGGGGACGCCCGGGGTAGATTGCTTCCGCCCGCAGATCTCTCAGCGTAGGCCCTCACTCTGCAATCGCAGCCCTTCCCTCTCCATGCTTATAGTATATCACTCTCTAATCGCTTCATCACCTTCAACCAGGTGGACAGCGCTATAAGTTTGAACAAGCATGCATTTGAGAAGTCATCTTGTCATATGTCGTTAGATCAATTATGCCCCAGTCACACTACTGCTTGCGACCTCTTGCGACCAGTTTCCGACCACAAAAAAGGGTTGGTCGCAAAGGTCGCAAGTGGTCCAAAGTGGTCACCATTTTGGTCGCAAGGAGGTTGCAGCTACTGCACTAAAAACCTCCTTATGAGCAAAATGGTCGTCGAGAGGTCACCGACCATTGCTTTGGTCGCAAGGTGCCCCATGACTGTGAGTGCTTTGGTCCAGAGTGGTCGTAAGCCATAGTGTGACTGCGCCATAGTCATCTGTTACTGTTTGTTTGGTGGGCTTTTACGTCCTGGCAACATCTGAGGTAATATCAGGACAGGGACCGACGTGTGACAGAACGCACTCGTGGCAACCTTATAGTACTTCCCCACTGGGCGACTAGGCTGATGGCACCATGACCCGATTTCCAACTCAGTCACATTATCCTGATACTAAGTAAACCAGTCCATGTCCCATCCTAGTAACGCTGAGCGTCAGGACTGGTTGCTCAATGTCAGGATAATATGACTGAGTGGAATATCAGGTCATAGTGCTGTTGACGTGGTCTCTTAGTTGGGCAGCACTATAAAGTGGCCATGAGTGCGCACTGTCAGAAGTCAGTGCCTGTGCTGATATGACATTAGATGTTGCCAGGACGTAAAACTCCAACAACCAACCAATCAACAGCTGGAAGATCAGTGCCCTGGTGTACACTGAGATGAATAAACACATTCAACAACAAGAAAACTCTTCTTTTTTTAAACATCATATGCCTGTGCATTGTATTACATTTGTATTGTTTCAATTTAAGAAGTATGAAATGAAACCTTGTTAAAAGTGCCCATATTGTTTGTGTTCATGTCATTAAGCGGAGGAAATTGAACGGAATGAATGAACATAAAATAGAATAATTTCATTAAAATTTGTTTGATTGTTTGATGAGTCACTGTGGCATGATTTCTTTTTTAAACACGCGTCAAATACATGGTTTCACACATGTTTGACCCGAGTCATTGAGAGCCCTAATACAGGCCAGGTAATACCCCAGTCACACTACAGCTTGCGATCACTTTGCGACCACCTTAGACCAAAGAACCCACTCACTAGTGACGTCCTAGTGACCAAAACAATGGTCGCCGATGTCTGGGCGTCACTGCTGACTATGGGTTCTTTGGTCTAAAGTAGTCGCAAGCTGTAGTGTGACTGGGGCTTCAGTTGATTGAGTGATTCCTTAAAGCTGCACTTTTTTTTTCTTTTTTTGTTGTTGGTCCATTAGTTGTTTAAGCAGGGGAAATTTCAGTCATAGACGACTGGTCTTCCTCATTCCACTGCTGGTCGATAGAAAGCCCGAGCCTCACTTTTACCGACCCAAGGGATTTTTAACCTCCCACACCACATAGACATGGTATGAGAGCAACCGGCCTTTGATAACGCTGTAAGTTATACACAGCGGTGGAAATCCAAATTGGCAGAGCTGGGGGCATGGGGAATCGAACCACTGACCTTCAGATTAGGAGTCTGACCTAGAAAAAAGTCAGACACTCTAACCACTCCGCCACAGAGAATGCCAAATTGTCCGATGAAATCATAAAACTTTCTAAACCAAAACACTTTTCCACATTTGATTCTACATATCCAACTTACCTCCTGATGCACTTATTAAAGACTCTAAATTTCAAAACTAAAACAATTATCTAGATTTGATTGTACTTATTATCTAACTTAGATATTAATGCATTTAGTAAGGATTTGTTGCCACATTGAAGGGAACGCTCGGTAAATTAAATAGAACCTGTTAATGTAAAAGCCTATGGTGTGGCGAGTTTTGGCATGCTTGGCAAAATTAATTTGCATGTTTGTACTTCAAATATCTCAAAAGGTAGCCATTTAAAATAAAAATTACTTCAAACTAGAGTAAGGTAGATTAACAATCAATTTAATATATTTATCTCAGAAAAATTACAGAACTCAAAATCATCGAACTATGCAACTCTAAGCAATTACGACACCACTCAAAAGGAAAACCAAATCTAAGTACCATTTTATAACACCAGGGGTTGAGAGCTATTGGTGCTGTCATATTATACCCCTATCACACTACAATGTTTCTCTCCAACGCGCGTCCACGTGTGTTAGTTTTTGGCAAAATGTCGAGAAACGTCGGGAAATGTTAGGGGGACGTTATGCGAACGTCGGTACACGTCGGTACACTATCCTGGATGTCGACAGTCGCCGGCGGAAGCCGGCGCGCGTAGTTGACCGCTCAATCTTTTAAGCGTATCAAAAAACCGCGACGATCCACAACGTGCGTCAACGCGCGGGTTCCAATATTATGGCGACGTCAGAAGGACGTCGACAGCGCTGGAATAACGTTATGCGAATGCTAGGCAGTCGCCGCGTGCGCGTGACGGTCGTTCTTACACATTGCGCCAAACTGTTGCATTGTTGTTTGACATCCTAGCTACATCTAAGGTCATATGAAGATGTCGTGCCAAACTTCTTTTTTTTTCCTCACGCGTCAACACCCGTTGGCCACGTGCGAATAACGCGCCACGCTGACGCCAAACTTTTTCCCCAAACCGCCGAAAAGTTGGACGTGTCTCGACGCGTAGAAGATATTTTGCGCGCTGACGGCGCGCCGGCGAGAAGCGTCGTAGTGTGACAGGGCAATTACGATGCTTCTCGCCAACGTGCGTCGACGTGTGTGATATTTTGGCGCAAGGTCGGGATACGTCAGGAAGCATTACGCGCGCGTTAGGCACGCGTTGGTATTCGTTGATGGACGGCGACGGTCGACGAGGGTCAGCGGCGCGCGTTAGGGGATCGGCGAAGTTTTGTGCTTGCACAAAACTTTCGACGTGCGGTTGCCAACATGATGGGGACATTGGATGCACTGGATTAACGTTATGCGAATGTTATGCACACGCTGCGCTCGCGTGATACGTCCGGATACGTCAGGAAGCATTACGCGCGCGTTAGGCACGCGTTGGTATTCCCACACGTTGCGCCAAACTGTTGCTTAGTTTGTATGCTGTGGTTTTACGTCCTATCAACATCTAAGGTCATATCAGGACGGCGCGTAAAACTTGTTTTTTTTTTCTCACAACGTCGGCCGCACGCTACCAATACGTTGCGCTGAAGCCGAAAAGTTTTATAGCCCTGTCACATTACGACATTTCTCTCCAACGCGCGTCGACGCGTGTCACCTTTAGGCGAAACGTCGGGAGACGTCTGGAAGCATTATGTGTGCGTTAGGCGCGCGTTGGTACACATCAGTACAGATTGATTGACAGCGACGGTCATCGAGGAATGCTGGCGCGCGTTGTGGCGTGTCAAAAGTTTTGTGCATGCACAAAACTTTCGACGACCAACAACACGCGTCAACGTGTGGGTGCGGACGTTATGGGGACGTTGCTCGGACACCGAGACACGTTAGAAGCGCGGTGGACGAACGTTGCTCGGACGTTGCTTAATGTCGATATTTTTTCCAACGACTGCGAGCGTTCCATCAGTGCTTCGGTACCGTTCGATCGAAGTTTGCATAACAATTAACATGTAGCAGACGCGCTCTTGGCATTTCTCCAGCGTTTCTCGACGCGTTGGATGTGTTGGCCGCGCATCTGGCGCTCGCTTAACATTGGCGGGCATTCTGCTAACGTTTTGTGAACGTTTAGCGAACGTTTCATCAGCGTTTTGGGTTTGAGTATATAAAGGTAGGGACAAGAACTATAATGTTGTGTGTAACACTCTGTGGACAATGTCCTATAGAAGATGTCCACTCCCAACACGCCCTCTAATGATAGTGACAAGAACTATAATGTTGTGTGCAACACACTGTGTGGACAATGTCCTATAGAAGATGTCCACTCTCAACACGCCCTCTAATGATAGTGACAAGAACTATAATGTTGTGTGTAACACACTGTGTGGACAATGTCCTATAGAAGATGTCCACTCCCAACACGCCCTCTAGATAGTGACAAGAACTATAATGTTGTGTGTAACACACTGTGTGGACAATGTCCTATAGAAGATGTCCACTCTCAACACGCCCTCTAATGATAGTGACAAGAACTATAATGTTGTGTGTAACACTCTGTGGACAATGTCCTATAGAAGATGTCCACTCTCAACACGCCCTCTAATGATAGTGACAAGAACTATAATGTTGTGTGTAACACACTCTGTGGACAATGTCCTATAGAAGATGTCCACTCTCAACACGCCCTCTAATGATAGTGACAAGAACTATAATGTTGTGTGTAACACACTGTGTGGACAATGTCCTATAGAAGATGTCCACTCTCAACACGCCCTCTAATGATAGTGACAAGAACTATAATGTTGTGTGTAACACTCTGTGGACAATGTCCTATAGAAGATGTCCACTCTCAACACGCCCTCTAATGATAGTGACAAGAACTATAATGTTGTGTGTAACACACTCTGTGGACAATGTCCTATAGAAGATGTCCACTCTCAACACGCCCTCTAATGATAGTGACAAGAACTATAATGTTGTGTGTAACACTCTGTGGACAATGTCCTATAGAAGATGTCCACTCTCAACACGCCCTCTAATGATAGTGACAAGAACTATAATGTTGTGTGTAACACACTGTGTGGACAATGTCCTATAGAAGATGTCCACTCCCAACACGCCCTCTAATGATAGTGACAAGAACTATAATGTTGTGTGTAACACACTGTGTGGACAATGTCCTATAGAAGATGTCCACTCTCAACACGCCCTCTAATGATAGTGACAAGAACTATAATGTTGGTGTAACACTCTGTGACAATGTCCTATAGAAGATGTCCACTCTCAACACGCCCTCTAATGATAGTGACAAGAACTATAATGTTGTGTGTAACACACTGTGTGGACAATGTCCTATAGAAGATGTCCACTCCCAACACGCCCTCTAATGATAGTGACAAGAACTATAATTAAGTAACAGAAGACGGGACCTCAATTGTGGGCCAATACATTTTTATTAAATAATAAAAGTTCTTACATCCCGATGGAGTTATCAATATTTTGTGAGGACAATCCGGATGTTAACAAGTATACGTCAGATTTCTTAAGTCATACATAATAGAATCAGAGATCGCTCATTGGCACAGTCCGATCCACATTAAGCACAATCAGGGAGCTTCAGTACTCATCCAAGGGAGGGTGGGAAGGTAAGAAATAGTGGAACCTCTCTCTCCGACTGATGATGAGCAAGTGACAGTTAGAGATACCTGCGTTCCACCTGACCAAAGGTAGTCCAGGTAACGAGATGCAGCAGGGTAGCATTAAACTATGGCAGGCCGATGTGATCCCGTTTCTTTGTTATAAATTAAACATGTTACTTGCAACATATCCAATGTTGTGTGTAACACACTCTGTGGACAATGTCCTATAGAAGATGTCCACTGCCAACACGCCCTCTAATGATAGTGACAAGAACTATAATGTTGTGTGTAACACACTGAGGCTGTAATCGATTAACACGACCTGAGCGACTCGGGTCACCCGAGTCATCAGAATTTCAAATCGAACACTGCGAGTAGAGTCAACAAATACATGTGCCATGTGCAAAACGATCCGACCCAAGTAACCCACCTCCTAGCTGGGGTTGGCTACGAGCGATGACGTCACATTTGCGCTGGTACCGTCCTGCAGGATAACAGCTACCAGTACCAGTCATACATGTTTTTTTTAAAGAATAACTTAGATTAATGAAATGGAAATATAGCTAAACTAGGGCATCATAAAATACTTATAATCCTATTTTGCTGTAGTTTTATCGGTTATTTAAAAAAAAATAAAAAACTTGTCCACCCGAGTGCGGAGAAGCGTATTCGATTATTCGACCCGGATCTGTAGGATGTGTGCATGTGCCAAAAAGTGGCTCGGGTGACCCGAGTTGATTAATCGATTATGCCCTCTGTGGACAATGTCCTGTAGAAGATGTCCACTCTCTAATGATAGTGACAAGAACTATAATGTGCGTAACACACTCTCTGGACAATGTCCTATAGAGGATTTCCACTCCCAATTCGCCCTCTAACGTTGTGGGTAGTAACTCACTGCGAATGCTCCATGGGAAAGGTCTACAACAGATCATCGAAATATCGACTTGAATTTGCTCAATACACAACCCAGAATTCTAATATAAAGCCTGAACCTAAATATCAGGTCAACAACTATATTATATAACACACATACATAGTCTGAGCGGCATTTTTCTGGTCTCTGGAATGGGGGGTGTTTTGACCATTTTGCAACTCAGCAATTTCTAATCAGAACAATCGGTGAACTGTTAATTCGAAGGACCCTGCAGCGGAAGTTGAATGCAATTACTGTGCGCATCGGTCGTCGATAAGTTATGGGGACGGGACGTATTTATCCTAACACTAAATTGATCAATTATGTAAGGCTACCATCAATACTTCTCTAACCAGGAGGCTACTAGTAGTAAATCCACCAGCCTCAACCCTAGTCCACCACGGCTTTAAAGAGGAGGGTAACAGGATGCTGAGATTCCATTAAAGATCTGGTCACGTGATTTCACCATATATTCGCAAGATACTTACTACATGTCTCGTACAAAGAACACGTTGCCAACAAGGAAGATCCAGTGGGTAATTGGACCACACAAAGATCTGACGATCGTAAAGAGATGCAGACTGCAATGGGATGGCCATATTTCCTATTCGCCAGGTCTGGCCAAAAACCATCTTGCAAGGTGCAGTGAAAGGGGTAAGATAAGAACACAAGGCGGGCAAAGGAAGAGGTGGGAAGACAACATCAGGGAACGGACAGACCTGGAGTTTGGCAAGTACCAGAGGGCACTGGAGAACTTGAGAAATTGGGTTGCAAAGTCATCTGTGTGGTGCCCCAACGAACCTCCTGGTAAAGGGATTGATGATGATGACTATGTAGGCTATGTGTCATAATGAAAGATCACACTCAGAATGGTCTATTTGAGCTCGAACCCAGGAGGTCAGGTATGTTCCGAACCAGTAGATTCTGAGTAATCCATGGCTATTTATTAGTAATAGTGTTGTGACGTCACACAGGGAGGGGTGGTTGCAAGATAGACTCAAAATCAATCAAATTTATTATTTTAAGTCAGAGGGTTTTAAGAACTTTCCGAGTCTGTAATGTTCCCTATCGTGCGGCACTGAGGACAGTCATTAGGGTTAAATGCCACTAATAGCCACCGCTTGACCACAGAGATCCTCAAACCATAGTTGGGCAATAAATAATTTCTAGAGAATAGATTATTTCCAACTATATAAGTGATGATGACCATGATAATAATTGTGAATAAGTCAAGCTGTTTTGATCATGTTACAGGCCCTTTAAAGGCCCTGTCACACTACGACGTATGGCGGCGGCATATGCGTAATATGGCGTAATAATTTGAAAATCATAATACTTAATAGGTCGAGAAACGCCAACCTTTTTGAACTAGGGAGATCCCAGCGACGTATGAAACGTATGCGTAGCCTATGCCTAACCTATGACAGCATGTAAACGTGCCGGCTGGTGGGTGTGGGTGGTGTAAATAGGTCAAATGAAAGCACTACAGGCAATGAAGAAAACAGGGTTAGAGTGAAAGTAAGAGAATGAGACTCTTTAGTTTATTGGCTTATATAGGTTCTTCAAGATTCAAGATGGCCGTTGTCACATGATTCCATTCATCAATCACAGTACAATGCAGTGGTCACATGACTCACTCCTCCAATCAGAGTACAATGCAGTGGTCAATGATCATAACAATACCATGTGGGGGGGAGGGGGCATGTGAGGTGACTCTTCCAAAGACTGTTCTTAGTCAAACTCGGAAGTGACACTCCCTCTAAAGACTATTCAATTATACAAATTCTATACTCAATGAATAATAGTTTACCAATTTCACACATCCCTCATATGCCTTTGGGTTTTTATATTTTAACATTTATCATTATATAGACAGTTGGTAATTTATTATAGTAACTTCACCTCGGTTCACATGTATTATATCGGACAATTTTACAACGTACTCCGCCCCTCCACTTCTTACCATCTGCCCAGCAGTATAGAAAGAAGTGCACAGTACTACGTTGTCACCTTCATATCCTCTTTAATCTTTTATATCTTTTATCAACCTAAACAATAAATTGAGTGTGAAATAGTCGCGCTAATAGATAAGGTACATCTGACTTCGAGAGCAAAAAAAATTTTTTTTTTAATCTCGAAAATTTTCATTTTCTTCTTTTTTTAATGGTATTTAATAAAATAATTCTATATTTTATTTTCATAATTTAAATTTTAACTATGTTTTAAGTCTTATATTACCCCTCTGATAACATATATGATGTCTTAAGAAGCATACGATTCATTTGCCATCATGTTTAGCTTATTCCGAGCATTTTTAGTACGCCTACAAATTACGGGGTGAGACGTAAAACAGGTGTTACTTAATACTTTGAGTTTAAACTGTTTAACTACTGAAAAGAACTAAATTTTGTCACACTAACGACTGAAATGTTATGTTCATAGAAACTAATACTATAGCACTTTCGCTAAGACTTTGAAGATGTTATGTTTGTGAAAGAGGTAGATCTTGCATATGTAAGAATGGACATTATTAAAGCGGATAAATTGCAAATAACCAAAGATGTTATTTAATCCAATTTAGAACACACCATTGGATTTGCATTAACTTTTCTTAAGTACAAAAATCATTATTCATTGGCTGTGAAAAATCTAAAAACGCTTAAAATAGCACATTGACTTGCATTACCGTATTGATTCTATTAAATTCTCGCAGGCTAAAAAACTATTTTTCCATAAATATAGGTAATTTATCGAACCTGTACCTCTCGAGTGGGAGAAAAGACGGCTGCGTAAGGTCGATAGAGCAATTCTATTCGACGAGCGTAAACTTTTCGCGAGTATACGGTAAGGACGATAAGAATCGGCAGGCGGGAGCCGGGAGTCAATTTCTTATCGGGTGTCGACGGCGACACGCGTGAAGCGATAAGGCTAAATTGTTTTGGCTTGTATGAAGCAGTAGTTACAGATAATTCACCGGCGCGTGAAGCGTAATTAGACATAACATGATTAACATGATCGATTTGTCTTAAAATGTCGCTAATCTTCGTTGTGGTTGACGGGGGTTACACAGAAGCATTTCGTCATTGACTGGAACTGTGGTAAGGTTCAGGTCTTATGTTTTTGTACTAATAAATGCGTAACTCGATAACTAAGATACTTAGAAGCATAAACTAACATAGTTAAGACATCTAAAGTATCTATTCTATATTGTTATGTGTATTACAATACAGATAAGTTGATTTAACATTATGAAATAAGACATTTAAATTAACTTGTTAAAACATTTTTTATTTTTCAATAAGAAATTTATTCTATATGTTCATATTACTTAATAATTTGATATATATTATAAAAGTAATTATTTGTTTAACAATAAAACTAAATAATGTTCTTGATTGTGATTCATATGGATAAAAACCTAAACAGAAAGTTGATACTTGTAAACTACAATGTGATTTAAATTACTTTCTGATCCATATGTTAGGCTGATAAATCTTCAGTGAAATTGGAGTAACTGAGTTGCTATACAATGAAGGGAAGTAACTGTTAGTAATAATGATTTTCACCCATGTACAGGACTGATCGTTGGATTGATTTCAATTGTGAGATCGAATGTATAAATACTTTTGTAGAAGTTCTATTCTATGTTGAACTTTTCAAAAATATTCCGCTAAGCAAAAACATTAGTTGAACGTCGGGAGATTTTAAGTAATGTCTGACGTGAAGATCTTTTTCATTTATGTCAAAGTGATCTGCAAGATTCTTCCTATTTTTTGTCCTATTGTTTGCTGAGCGAGACATAATTTGCTTTCTACTACTTATCAAGTGGAGAAGATACCTGGTGAGGCAACAAGTAATGCCTAGGGTATTGAATGAACTAAATTATTTTTACAAAGGCGACTGTTCGTTGGGAGGTCAGCTAAAATAATCATAGGGATTTCACAATTTTTTTTTACAAATATGTTATGTTAACTTCACAAGAGCACGATGACAAATCTTAGCTATGAGTAAACTAATATATATAATTTTTTGATATGATCTTCAACATTTATTTTTGACAAATGATCAGTATTGGTTTGGATAACATGAGTTAACACTGTTAGTCTTAAGAATCTGATTATTATTTTTTCATCATATAACTGATTTGCATTATCAAAAGATGAACTATTAGGTAGTTATCTATAATGATCATTATGATGTTTCACATATCTAGCTTGAGGTAGTGTAATTGATTTTCAGCAGGCTACACAGCGAAATGGGAGTAACTGATGGTAGTAAGACAACATTAATGAACTATTGGGGAATGACTTTCTCACTAATATAAAATGGCATGAACTAATTACTCTGTAACTCCATTACTTTATAGATAGCTGCATTTACGTTCATTTGTTATTTTGAATTCAATAGGACTGAAGAGTTGAATATATTTTTGAATATGTTGTTTAACTTGAGGAAGTATGTTGTAACTCAGCAAGGCTGAAGAGTAATTAACATATATATTTTTTTGAGATCATAAGCCACTTTTTGCAATATATCATACTATTATTAATTAATTAATATTGCTAAAGATATATAGACATTGTACTATATTACACTGCATAACATGTTTTACTATTGATGATATGAATGATACAAGAGATGACTAACAAAATTCTTTAAGGTTTGACTGAGAGTTTCCTTAAATGTTTTTATTTTATTTTTCAACAAACACAACCAAATATGAAACTTACCTGGTGGATTAGGCCACATAAAAAACTTGGTTGTTGGTGTCTTCCACCATGTGTTGTGTAACTAGTTACGGAAATATTATTCGAGCAGAGTATCGGTTAGTCGTTGGTCAAACGCTCCGGTGGCCAGTGCAGCTCTCATGTTTAGGCAGCACTGTGCTGCTTTGATGTTGGGGGCCGCCCACAGGGCTGCCCGCATCCGGTTACTGCAGCTCGCCAGTCCACCTGCGGCTCCAATACACTGTATCTGCCTCCAGTCGGCAGGAAAATTTGCTTGGTTCGGACGTGAGCTCTGCTGTGAGCTCTGCCGCGTCCGTGTGCTACAACAGCCGGACACCTGCCGGGTTGTGTGTGACGTGAACTGTAGTCACAGGCTAGCTGGTGCGACGGGGTGCCAGTACCAATATGGGTGTGGAAGTATGTCAAGGCTGTGGGGATGAGCATGAAGCGCCACGAGGGGCGAAATGTAAGGTGATAAAAGCTAAAGTCGCGAGGCGCCCGTTGAAAGTAGAACAATGTGAAGAAGATGAAACACATGGTGCGTTCGGAGGGATCGACGAGGCAACGGAAAAGATACGGGCTATCTAAATAAGTGAGGCGATTGAGACGAGAGCAGGACGAAAAGCTATAAGCTTGGTAGAGGTGGAAGTGGACGAAGAAGAGCTGGAATTACGTCGAAGACTAGCACAGAGAGTGCTAGAGAGGCGTAAGGCAAAGTTGCGGGCAGAGCTGGAAAGGGCGCTCAGTACTGATGAGGAAGAAAACGAACACGATCAGGTATCGAGATCGCGGAAGAAGAGGAAGGAAAAGAGGAAGATGAAAAAGAAGGTGGGCAAGACCAAGAAGCACAGCAGGGAGGAGGTGGCCGGGATGGACCCCGACACAAGCCCAAGCAGTGATTCATCGTCGAGCTCATCAACTGAATCATCCGACACAGACAGCAGAGAGAGGAGCCGGGAAAGGAGGAGGCGTCGTCGCAAAAAGCGCAGTAAGTTTGCCCTGGACAAATACACAAAGGGAAGAAAAAATGTAAACAAGCTAAACTTTAATGAACTGATGTATGCGGCCTGTCTGTGGGGATCGAAGAGGGCGAAGAAGTCCGAGATGGATATGGAAGCGGTGATGGGCTATATGGGGCACTTGGCATATATGTGCATGCACGCCATAAGTAATAATTACTCGGACGAGGCGTACAGGGGGTACGATAGAGCTATCAGAGAAAAGGCAAAGGAGAAGGGGCTGCGATCATTCAAGATGGGAGATAACGGTCTCTCACTACTCCATTTCAACATGGATAACTCTAGATCGTACAAGGAAGGGAAGAAACAGAGGACAACTTATAATAAGGGAGAGAATGAGGGCAGAGCAAGCACGGTGCAGAAGGTGAAAGGGTCATGTTTCGCACATAACTACAACAAAGAGGGGTGTACGCGGGAAAAGTGCTCATGGGATCACCATTGCCTAACATGCCGTAGCAAGAGTCATGTGGCGGAGGCGTGCCCGCAGAAAAAATTCTGACTTTCCAAAAAAGGTTGCATGGGGGGCGGTGTGTGTGCGGGAAGCGGGGGAGAGAGCATGTGCAGTGAGTTGGCGCCAATTTCGGGGGATTACGTCGGTAATCCCTCTGATGCATTCGGCATCGGGCGGGCTAAGCGCTGTGCATATACAGAGGAAGGGACGGAAGGTGCAGCGACAAACAACAAGGGGATTAGCGCACGTCCACAACCGCCGGATCAAAGTGGCGCTCGGCCAACCCCCCCTGGCGGGGATCTGTCTGAGACCGCTGGGGGCTGCATACACATACAACAGACAGGCAATAACAAAAAGGAAGGAAGGGGTGGCCGCACCTCGGGTGACGACAGGGCGTCGCCCATAGAACTGAAAAACCAAAACGAGGATGGGTTCAGGGTTATCGGACACGATGCAACAGGTACCGAAGGGGGAGACCGGGTCTGCACGCTGTGGGTAGTCGACACGGACAGCTACCTCAGCTGCAATCAATTGTACATTGACATCTTTTATGCTTGCATTAATGGTTCATGTGGATGCGTCCACACGATTGATGGGGCCCTGGCTCAAATAAAACCTTGTCGTGTCTTCGCTGAATGTTTCTGTAATGGCGATGTTGATCCTGATTGGGAATATGTGCTGCGGGGTGTGTGCTTCGGTTTCAGAGTCATCGACGAGTCATGTGACAGTACATATAATAAAGCAAACTACGGGTCCATATGTAAGGGCAGGTAAGGGTGACATCGGGGTGGAGATGTGCGGTAGGTTACAGGTCGAAATAGACCACCACATGTTGACTATCGTTGATAAACCATGTTCATGTATCCATGGCCTGGGTGCTGTACCTAAAGGCCATGACGACTTCAGAGCCATAGTGGACTGCTCGAGCCCAGATGGCAGCTGTGTCAATGAGCATACCCAAGGCTGTCGGGCCAACTTTTGCTATAATTCTGTGGCATCGGTCACGGAACTATTGCAGGTGGGGGATTATTTAGCTACGGTCGACATAAGTAATGCATACAGGGCAGTGAACATCCACCCGACTTCCAGGGAGAAGCAGGGTTTGGCGTGGGATTTTGGCGAGGGTACGGTCTACCTAAGGGACAACCGCCTCTGTATGGGTCTGAGCAGCAGCCCGTACGTATTCTCAAAGTTGAGCGACATGGTGGTGCGTTGTATGGTAAGGGAGGGCTACCCTGACTGCATTAATTACCTTGACGACTTCTGCGTGGTAGCACGATCAGAACGCGGATGGAGGGAGGCTCAATGGGCCCTGGTAAGAATATTACGTAGGCTAGGGTTCTACGTGAGCTACAAGAAACTTGTATGTCCGGGCCAGGGGATACGCTTCCTTGGGATAGACATCGATACAACATTGATGGAACTGAGACTGCCGTTAGACAAACTAGAAAGATTACAGATACTACTGCACGGTTTCCTGCATAGGAGGAAAGCGTCAAAAAAGGAACTCGAGAGCCTGGCGGGAGTGCTAGCGCACTGCTGCAAAGTAATCCATGGGGGTAGGACTTTCTCGCGCAGGGTATGCGATCTAGTTGCCTCAGCAAAAAAGAGCACGCACAAAGTCAGGCTAAACGAGGAGTTCAGGAGGGACTTGAAATGGTGGGTCGAATTTGCGGGCTTGTTCAATGGGAAAGCAAAAATAATCAAGTCGGGGGAACTGTGTATCTCGGTTTATAGCGATGCCTCCTTATCGGGATTCGGGGCATTCCACGGGAGAGACTGGCTAGCAGGGGCCTTTGAGGTTAGAAAAGCTAGGGCGCTGGAGTGGTTGGGACACCACCTCATGGAGGCAAAGGATGAGGGTTGTAAGACAGATAACATAAATGTTTTGGAACTGTGGCCGATTCTAGTAGGGGTACGAAGATAGGGCCATCTGTGGGCGAACAAAACAGTTATCTTCGTAACGGACAACACCCAGGTTCGAGCAGCCCTCAACTCAGGTAGGAGCCGAAATAAAACAACGATGAAATGGCTCAGACTAATATTCTGGTTGTCAATCACTCATAACTTTGATGTACAATCGGTTTACATTAACACTCATGACAACGTCGTATGCGACAGCCTAAGCTGGAAAGTTACAAAAGTATAGCCCGCATACGAGATGTGGACTGTGCAAAAGCAATGTGCTGCCATGAACTGTTTTCCCGTTAATTCCAGACTGGGCCAGGCTAAAGCTGGAGTGCGTCCGATACGAGGACGCCCATTATGCCGAATCTACAAAGCTGGCTAGGTCGGTCCAGATCAAAGCGTACCATGAGTTCTGTGAGATCTTTGCTGAGCAATTGTGCCCATACCCGTGTTCAACTAACCAGATATGCATGTATATGTCCTTCTTAGCTAGACGCATGTGTTATAACTCGATCAGTCAGTACCTGAGTGCGTTGAATATTCACCTGAAAGACCTGGGCTGGGCGCCCATCGACTACACTAACCACAGACTGAAAAA